>CAXIVR010001785.1:0-86015 GCA_964035755.1 Teleogryllus oceanicus
CAAGGTACTGAAAGCGTTTACTTTCATTGTTTAGAGCGTCAACGTGTTGCTTCATAAGCCCAAGTTTGAAATGAAGCAGGGGTAACATTCTATCAGACTTGTAAACGAGAGTTTTTTGGTTTATGTTTATCGAGCCTACAATCCACTGCCTACGTGGCCATTCTTTTTGGCGATGTCTGTACTAGTAGTACGTCGTTCGAGTTGCCAACATGTTCCTTTCACGAAGTCTAGACCCGAGTATCTCCTCATATTCCTTTGAAAGGCCAAGTCTTGAACGAAATCATTTAATACACTTTACTTGAAAAGTTTAGGTTCATTTTCAACATCTTTAATCAAGAAATCAGTCGTGGGATTGGCTATTTTTGCGTCACATTCAGAAATTTTCAGAACGGTGGGGAACTGTTACATTAGGACCGTAAGGAACAAGTAAAAATGCTGATGGAATATTGTTTGGAGACACTTTTACTTTTGTTAAAACTTTTCTTTTTGTGTTCAATTTTATAGAACAGATGTAGAAGTGATTACTTTGGTCTGTACTCTCTCAGCCTGAATCAGTGAAACTTCACTATTTGAATCAGTGAAACTTCACTTTTTGAATCAGTGAAATTTCACTATTTGAATCAGTGAAATCTGTGACAACTAATTGAACCAGTGGAATTAATAGCTGTTGCAATCAGTGAAAGTAAGGTTTCACTTATTTGAATCAGTGAAGTATCACATCGCTTCTCCAGTACTGTAATGCACAAACCCAAAAATCCTACTACTGAGAAATCACTGTATTGCTTTAAACAAATCCTTCAAAAACATAAAAAATTAATAAATACAATACAATAAATATAATAATAATTTATATCATAATAATTTATAATATATATTAAACATAAATATGAAAAAAAATTATATCTGTATTTGAAGTATTTTTCCCTTGATATCTCAATAGTAGGATTTTTGGGTTTGTGCAGTATAGTACAGGGGTAGCGACATATAGTATAAAGAAAGTCAAAGTTAGGCACAAATGTATTGAAAAATTTTATGGGAAAATGATCTTGAACAGCACTGTAAATATTAACTACAAAACAAATACAATAGAAATATACACATTATGGCAAAGATATTGAGTCAAAATCTTAACTCAGAAAAAAAATTGAAAATTGAGGTAATAACAGATCTGTATTCTATTTCATATGAGCAATCCATATATCTGTTCATTTATTGTCTTCAACATTATCACATAGAAAAAAATTGTCCGATGTTATGGTTTAGTTCCTTAAGTCACATTATCCTTGGGGTAGGGAGAGTTTTGTTACATCATTTACTTACAAACAATTGGCTTTTCAATGAAAGGAATACTGGTAAAGAGATATGTTGGAATTAAGGTAATTTTAAAGGAAGTTACTGCCTTTTTAAGTGAGATAAGAGAATACAAGTCTTTATTTAAACCAATGAAAAACATACAATAGAGAAGAAAACCGATGTTCAGGAACTTTTCAAAACTCACTACGGAAAAATTGGCCTGCAGTTAACACTCTCATTTTATGTACATATTATTGACAATTTAGGTGACAATACAAAAAACTCTGAAAAGGAAGATGGGAAGAAAGTAGTGAAAGAAAGGACTCTTATAATTTAAATATACATAAATACATTTCAATGGATTTTTATGTGAATTTACAATAAAATAAATAAAGGACATTAAATCTGTCAACATTTTTAAAGTAAAAATACAAATAAACATTTGGTATTATTACAAGTATTTGGCAAGTTTTAGGGCAACTTAATCAGCTTCCTCTAATTATAATTTTCATAATTAAAATCAGCAGCATTGCCAAGCTTAAAATTGGAAATGTTAACAGCACTGCATGCCCTTGTTTCTATGTACATATATACATATATATGTATACACATGTATATATACACATATATGTGTATAAAGAAAACAAAGACTATTGTGTATTGTTTCCTAAAATTTCGAATCTGCCATGCTACCAAACAAATGACTGATACCTGACACTCAATGGAGGCACCTGGCTACTGATTTCAAAGACGGGAATAAAATTGATGAATGATGGTATGTATCAAGAAGCGCAAGTTCTAAGCTATTAATTCACTTGAGGTAAAAATTTTAAATGGCTTACCAGATGAACTCTAAAACACAAACCTTCACAAGGAGCTAATTACAACACAAATATTTGGTAAGGTAAAAAATACTTAAAAAAAAGACAGATCAAGTTCGAAAAGTCTGGATTTCTTTATCAGAAAATCTATCAAAAGTATATTTGGATAAAGAGGAAAATTTGCAATTCTACAACTACTTCATAGAAGAGTTACAGAGGTTGAAAAGAGATTACAAGAAGTTGAAAAATGTACCCGAGTACCTCAGATGAAACAATTGAGAAACTTTCTTTAAAAGTTTTAGAAGTTAAGCAACAAATATCTGAAGTAAAAAAATTGAGAAAAATTGCCAATGATTTTATTATCAATATATTTAATGGAAGACACAAACGCATGCCAATGGATAAACAAGTTTGAACGCTGTTTTGTGGAAGAGAAATTCTAAAATTTTCCCTTGACAGATTGGTACTCAAGTATGATTTTGAAAAATACAGTAGAATCAGAATGGAACAATTGGAAAAAGAACACATGCATAAAAGAAATCGGAGCTGTACTAAAACGACGACAAAAATGGGGATAATAAGCCAGTGACATTTTTCGAAAAAATTGAGTGAAGCTCAAAAGGAAAAAAAAGCAATTTACCTTGAGTGCTTGGCAATAAAAGAGGTTGTGATATATTGGCACCATTGGCTACTTGGAAGAGAATTTTTGGTGCACTCCAATCATAAACCTTTAAAAATGTAAATAGAAAAGCAAGAACACATTAAGAACTGGGTGATTTGACATACTCTTTGTTCCAATACAATTTTAAAGTTAAATATAATCCTGGAAAATTAAACCAAGAGGCAGAGTGTTTAAACAGGCATCCAGTTCTAGAGCCTGATGAAAACTCAGATGACATATTAAAAATTGTAAACCCAGTGAAATTAGAAGACATAAAAAAGGATCAAAGAAGATGCAGAACTACAAAACAATAAGAAAAACTAATATTCTAAAATGAAATTTATTATAAAAATTGAAAAGAAGAGAAAAACTCTCATTATCAGAAGAATTTAGTAAAATATTACTAAAATATGTACACAATACTTATTGTTACCTGTGAAGAGCGCAGATGATAAATAAAGTAACACCATTCTTTACAGCGAAAAATATAAACATAAACATAGAGAAGATTTGTGAAACTTGTGACATCGGCAAAAAATAAATCATGAAGAAAATCAAAATTTGGATTAATGTCACACCTAGGTCAAGCAACGTCCCTTTCAAGATAGTTTCTATAGATACCATCAGAGGTTACGGAGGATCCCGGTCAACAAAAAAATACCTACCTACTGGTCGACCATTTCACAAGATATGCTTATATTTTATCATAAAAAAATCAAAACGCTGATGATTTCGTAAAACTAACTGAGGAAGTAACAAAAAACCATGATGTCCAGATGGTACTAACAGATCAATATCCAGGAATAAATTCAAAAGAATTAAAACAATTCCAAATAAAGAAAAAAATGAAATAAGATTTTTACTCCCATAGATGCGCCAATGGTCTCAATGAAAGATTAAACCAGACTTTGGTGAATAAAATGAGATGTATTATGAATGAAACTGACAAAAAGGCTGCTATTGCTATGGACAACTATTGTGAAAAAAGCTGTGGAGAAATATGAGACAGAACATACAGTGACATAAGTCTCAACAAAATACTTTCTAGAGGGTAAAACCATAAATATCCTACCACATGAATTAAAAATAAAATGCACAGACAAAGATTTAGAAAGAGAGAGAAAATAGCACTCAAGAATACAATAAAACCTCATAATGATAACAAAAAATATTCGACCAACACAGGAGATAAATTGAATTAAAAAAGGAGATCTTGTGTACATAGAACATGAAAATCGCCTGAATATGAAGAAATTAGATGAATTTAGAAGTGGGCCATACTCGATATTGGGAAAATCTTTAAGTCAATCTATGGAGTCAATACCAGACACAGAACAAAAGAATCAAATTTCTATGATATAACAAAACTTAACTTCAATGGTAGAAGGTTTTGATAATTGAACAAATGCAGAAGCATTGTTCATTTCCCAGGAGGAGGGTTTATTACAGAAACCCAACTGAGTTTTTATTTCAAATTAAATACTCGAAGGATATAATCATTATATACTGCAAAAAATGAAAAAAATTGCTAATGTTGAGAATGCCAAATTTGTTGTAAATATTAATTTAAAAAGTAAGTCAAATGCTGCCATGGGTGAAGGAATGTTTTATTATTAAAAAAGGGCAGATGTTAAAACCAACCATCACCCTGAACAAAACAAGAATTGTTTTCTATCCTTTCACCCATATCAAATATTGCTGGACATTTTTCTTGAATGTTTTTCTCCTTTCCAATTCCTCCAGATGCAAATTAGAGCCCTCCTAAAACAGAAACATAGATAGGTCAAGAAGTTATGTGAGGAAAAAATGGTTACTTTATTTTCAGATTACATACAAAATCATACTAACTGGCAGAATTATGAGGTCTGGATAGGGAACCTCAGGAGTGGCAAATGGCTTTGATGTACCATCTGCACTCCCCCTCCACTCTGCCAAACTAGCCTGCCATGTAAAATGAGTAAAATATAATGTGTTTAGTGACTAAGGAAAGCAAGGAACACTGATCAAAATAAATCATTATTACAGTAGTCTTTGGCAAATTAAAATACCTTTCAAAATATTCACAGTGTTAGAGTCCCCAGTTAGCTCCAGCACTTTCTCTTACACTTCTTCAAAACTCCACTCCTGGACTGGTGTCATTAAACTAAATTGGAAAAACCAAAGGAAGAGTTAATATTTTGCTGGCATGCCCGGCTCTGCTGTGGTGTAATCGAGAGCGTTTTGGACTTTTACAACTTTCATAAACGAAATTATCCATTGCACGTCAGATATTTCACACTGTATCACCAAACAGTTACTTTAAAACTTTTAAGTTACATAAGAAGTTTCCAAGTTAATAATAAAAACAAATACGTGGTATTAATCACATGTTCATAACCTATTTCTTAGTATGGCTAAATGATCACCATAAAATAAAACGACTCACAGTTAATAAAACCAGACGAGTCACAGAAAAGCGAAAATTACTTACCTAACGCAATTAAAACAATCTTCAGACACAGGTCAGTTTTCTCACAGGAAACCTCTATTTCACTCGTTCCGCCGTGGGATTTTGCTTACACACACAACACCACGTGAATAACTGGACCGGTCGGTACGGTGGCGCGGCCTGGGCGCGGCACTGCCACTGACAACCAGTGAAATGCTTCACATATTCACACATACAAATGCAGTCATTATGAAAAACTTCACATATACACTGATTGTCAGCGAAACTACACATTTCGACTGAATATATCAGTGACATTGCGCTCACTGATTGAATCAGCGACAATTTCACTGATTCAGATTCAGAGAGTAGGTTGTTGCCACACCATTGGAATTTCGAGGGTCAACTCTCTCTCCGTTCATCCCATAGACATATATAGTACTACATGTCTACGGTTCATCCATTGTCATGCTACACTGTACTCGTTCTGCAAGCCCTATGTGGTGCGCAGGGCTTGTCTTGGTCTCCCAGTTTGATGGCCAAATGGGCGTAGTACGTCTTTTTCACGAACTCGGTTATTTTGCATTGCTGTCGTATCGGAACAAAACTTCCTCTCATTTAGCAGAATGTATCTGGACTGTCCTCGCAGCCGCACCGTTACATGTTGATGTAATTTTAATAAAAAAAATAATCTTTATATTGAAATATGTGTTAAACACAGTATGTCCCTCACTATAGAAAACTTCAGAAGACAATAATCTCTTTTCACTAGCAAGCAAAACAACTCTAGCGGAAAACCACAAGAAAATGTCATCACTCAACAAAACTTGCTGCATTGTACCGTGTTGCTGGCTCTAGGCTTGAGCGGATCATACAGAGTTGTCAGATGGCTGCAGGAAATCGGTTTAATAAATAAATATGGATATCTTAATTAAATCAACTCCTCCCCTAACAACGTAAGAAGTGCATTAATGCATGAATGTAATAAAAACGTAATATGTGATTTTGGAAAAAACGTGACATGATGTTGGAAAAATAACGTCGGATCCTGATTCAGGGCGCAAAAGTAATTCTAAAACGCAATACAAGATGGCGGCAATGAAATCAACGCAGGCCATGCCAATTAGATGTACTCCACTAGAATGCAAGGTCTTTGTTTCTGAAGGAATTCATGAGTAAACATCATTCAATACTGACGTAAAAGTTTAGAACTTAATTCAAGTAACATTTTATTATAACTCAAATAATGTAAAAAAAAACAACTCATTAGTCTGTATACAGACCCAGACTCACTCGCATGACTCCGTATGACGAACAAGAATAGAATGTGAAACGTTTGTGCAAAAGCTTTATGATAGCCCCAAAATCACTGCTTTCTTTCAAGACATAGTTTACACATTCTTTATCCAGCACAATACGGTACTTGAGCGCAAACTAGAAACCATTGAATTCGGTGATGTGATTCACTCTAGTATGCTGCAACGCACATAGCAAAAGAAGGCAAACATGAAATATTGGATTTTGCATCTGATATTTTTTCTTGCTAACTGTATGTACAACACAAATTTACAAATACTCGGCTTGGTGCAATATAAAAATGTTTAACAAGCCTTTATGTTTGTCTTACAGGAATCAGTCTGTACCGCCTATAACACATCCCTTACTGACTTTGAGATATTATGCTATTGAGCCTCTGTAATTTGCATTGGCGATTTTTGTGGGCAGGATAAAAGAACCGAAAGTAGATTAATTAAAAAAAAATAGTCAGGCTATAGCCAAATTTGTCCCATAATTTATGTACCTCTCCAAATGTGTACCGTAAAGGAATCTAACGCAACAAGAGATTTACGAGAAAGGAAGGTTTCCCCAGAGTTATTGGTGCTATTGAATGCACACGCATGAAAATAAAAAGTCCAGGCGAAGACTGTTTAGAAGACAGCAGAGATGGAACATTTTCTTTCAATGTACGAATGTACTGTGTGAAGTGCTATTCAAGATTCAAAATACTGTTGTTCGTTGGGCACGAGCAGTGCGTGACCGAACTATTTTTAATAACTCTTCCTTAAAGCACTATTTGAGTAAGGTCGTATGAACAGTTTAGTTTTAGTGGGAAGTTCTGGATACGCCTTAAAGTGAGTAAGAAACTGGTTAGTTTCTTACTCACGGCCTTTGCAATTCCGCACGCAAGAGCCCAAAATAGTGCTGTCTGTCCGGGTGACGCCGTGTCGAAGGCTGTGATCCGACGTTTCGACCGTGGTCTTCCTCTGGGATGGTCTGCCTATTCCGTAGGAGGGCAGACCAGCTTTGAGAAGACCGACAAGATGAGTGAAGGTCTGCATCATAACATTCGACGCGGCGACGACACCCGGACTGCTAAGACACGCTAGACTCGCCGCGGAAGACTACGGGCCGTATTCTCGAACCGCTGCCAAGCAATCTCCTGGTAGCCTGCTACCTGGTGACCCTTGCTGCCAGGCCGGGGGGCTGCCAGCGGCAATATGGCCGATGGTATTCTGAAATCACTTCCAGCTTTGTCCCAGAATGGGAGCTTGCTCTGATTGGTGGAACGAAATAAGCGAGACTCGCACGCCAGATGAAGTAGTGTACCAACACGATAAATCTAAGTGAAATTATTTTTCTTTCTACTTTCAACTGTATTTTATCATGAAAGTGAATATACAAACGTTGACACACATTGTTTACTACCCAGATAATTTGTGTACATTCCCAGTGAATTGTAGCCTGAAACCAATAACACATCCACAATTGTATTTTGTGTAATCGTTGGTATGACATCTGCGTTTGCAGATTGTTTCCGTGTTCCAACTGATCCACGTGCATTCGAGTTCTGGTGTTGGTGGTGTGTGTTTGGTTACTGATAGTGTTCGTAGTGGTTTTCTTTGTATTTCTTTCTTATAACGACACGGCTATTCTCCCTTGGTACTTTGTCTATTTTCGAATACTGTTCTATTTTGATTAGAATTCTCCCCCATTATAACCCCCATTAAATTATAAAAATTTAAAGAGATGTGAACGTCCTGTTAAATTGACCAAGCATGTAAAATGACAAGTCCTCACAAACGTTAAGAGAAACCCTAGGATAAGTGCAGCAAAATTTAGTGTTGAACTGCAAACTGATTTAAATCTTAATATTAGTGCATCTACTGGTCAAAAATGTGTGTGTTATAGTAGATGTTATTGTAGAAATGCCAAGAGCAAGGATCTGGTAAGGAAAGGGATAGAGTATGCAAACTATTACAAGAATTGTTCAATAGAGTACTGGAAAAGGTTTTATTTACTGATGAAAGTAAATTCATTGTTCTTCTAGAACACGCCAAAAAAGTGTGGAGGGAAAAGGATTCTGAACAGGAAGAAAAAATGCTTCCTTCAGTCAAACATGGTGATAGTAGGTGGATCATGAAAGTTATATTAACCTACTTAAGAAGAATTTACCATCCAGCATTGAAAAATTGGGACTAACAAACAGTTATGTTTTCATGCAAAATAATGACCCTATATGGCCCTAGATTCTAGGTAGTGGATATTGTATAATACACCAAAACACATGGTAACTCCTCCACAGTCTCTGAATATTAATCTAATTGAACTTTTTATGGAGTTATCTCAAAAGAAATATCCTTCAAAGCAATTTCTAAAGGCTGCTATTTTGGAAGAATGAGGAAAGATCGGGCCGGAGGTCCCACTAAACTTGTTCAGTCGATGCTCAGACGATCGAGGCCATCATAAAGTTGAGGACTTCAACTAAATATTAAATAGCACTTAAAATGGTTAAAAACGGAGTATACAAATACATTTTACACACTTCAGTTTTATATCTCTGTTTTATTCTAATTTATGATGTATTATAATAATGATTGTTACCATACTTGTTTTTAATTGCTTATTTATTTTTATAAGAACATGCAAAATACCATTAATTTAATGTTATGTAAATCAATGTAATGAGCTAAAATATTCCAACATTATTTTTGTTCACTTCTCCACTTTAAAATACTTTTTCCTATGTCTGTATGTGTAGCTAGTACATTTGCTCTTGCTAGTAAATTTTGACACTTCTACCCACATTCTTGTGAAACTGCAATGAATTAAATAACTCAATGCACAATTAATACTACTGTTTAACCATTTGAGGTCAAGGAAACAATATTAAAATTTCAGAATGTTTAATTCATCAAGATAATTTCTAAAACCTCACATTACACTGTGATATTAAAAACTGATTAAATTCTCTAAATTCAGTTTTGGATGATGGCATTCAAGTTCACCATTTAACATAAATTTTGTATAAATTTACTTATTTTCTTTATCTTTTATATTACTGAAATAATTGATAGGCAATTCAATTTTAAATTTAAACAGGAGACTGTCATATAAAACCCAATAAAGCATAATAGTAAATTGCTAATTTAATTGTAAAGAAAATGTATATAACAAATTACTGCCCATTTCAAATGAAGTTGACAGTTTATAAGCCATAAATTTACCAGAAACTAACATGTATTTCTTTCACAGTAGTATTGCCAAATACATCGAATGAAATTTAAAAAAAGGGAAATATAAAATATGCATTCAAACATATAAAAGCTTAGGTTTGAAGTACTACTCTCATTCATCAAGAGTGTGATAAGATAGATTTCACTGATAAGTTTACAAGAATTCTAAATTACATACTTGTTTCAAGTTTCTCTAAAAATTACCTGAACATTTAAGGAAAAAATGTTTTTTTGTTACGGTACACTTGTGCCATTATACCTCCCGGGAAGTAATCTTTATGTGTGTTCCATCTATGCACCAGATAACACCAGGAAATTGCCTCATGGCATAGAACTTTCTTTTAACTTCTTGTTGCTGCTGTGCAGTTCTTGGCAGAAGCATGTAATTTATCAATTGACTTCCGACGATAGCTGTCACTTCTTGAACCCTTTGCAAACACTTGGGCCATGAATGTCACCATTATCTCTCTGAAATATTTATTTTGAATCATATTACCTTTGCAGTAGGAAACACTCAAACCATACTTATAAATTAATTAATTTCCACTCCAAGAGCAGACTTTATTAAAAATTTTATTACACAAACTCACCTGGTACAGGCCTGTGGCATACAATCTTAATGCTGTCAATAACTTGAACATTGGGGATAGTATTGGCAAACACCCGCAAGTCCCCATCAAATACATTCCGCATCAGAGGAAACAACACATCAACAACAGTGGATTTCAAAATCAGGGAGCGACATTGAAATTCGCGGTCCCGAAATCTCTCTATAGGATTCTGTACATCCCGGATATTACGGCGAGGCATTCATGGACGCTGCTCTTCTTCCAAAAATTCATAGAATTCTCAGGGAAATTTGTTATCCATTATATCAAACGGAACTGATTGGCAAAATGCAGGAAAGGTTATGTTGCAGTATATAAAAATAATAGTCCGAAAGATTAAGCAATAATTCGCCGTGTATTCGAAAGAGTAGTCCATAAAGTGTGCTCGGTTGCCGTCAAATCAAGAGAGTGTACAAAAAATCAAGCAAAGTAATGAGTGTAAAATGAAATATACTTCAACAACAACGCACAAAAGGATAAAAACACAAGTAAACCAGGTTAGGAGCACGATGGGGGGGGGGGGGGGGCTGCTGGCAGCACTTGCGACCGCTGCCAGCCGAGGGCCGCTGCTGGGAGCATACGAGGGCCTGCCAGTCGCTGGGAGCAGTTCGTGAATCGAAATTCGAGCTCTGGGAGCCTGATACTCTTGGCAGGCCCCTGGCAGCAGTTCGAGAATACGGCCCTGAGACTCCATCTAAGAACAGTGGCGGATGGTGTGTTTAAAACTTGGGGAGGCGCAGACAAATTTAGGCACTTCATATAATAATAGAATATTCATATAATTCCAAATAATAGAATTAGATTTAATATATCTATTCTTTTAGGACTACTTCTCCACGAAAACGGCACTTCCAATAAAGATTTTATTGTGTCCACTGAAATACTGGACCTGGCACACAACCATCACCGCAACCACAGAGCACCCACTGTCTATGACCGCAACACGCCATCACAGGAGGAGGACAGACTCGCGAGAGCCTCCGTACCAAACCAACTTCAAAGCTGGGCAAACCGAAACTACTCTTTTCTTATTGGTTGAGGGACGTTGTTATGGCAACAGGGGAAGCGCGCGTGAGCTTGGGCCGCCGGGGTCTTGCAAGCACAAGCAATGCTAGTACTTGGTGATGTTATGTGTAACGCTTAGAACTGCTTGACTCCATCTTGAATAGTAACGGTACGTTTGCAGCAAGGGGACTCCTTTTAAATGTTTACTCGCCAGTCTTAATCATTTATGTCAGTTTTAGACAAAGATAATTCTAACAATTTCAAGTTAAAAAAAAATTACCGGGAGCGGTAGCTCAGTGCATCCCAAATGATGTCACTGCAGCGCTTCTGACCGGGAGGTCTAAGTTCGAGTCCGACGGCGGCAGGATTTTCGACACTAGCTTTTCAGCTAGGTCAAATTCAGTCGCTGTCTGGAGGAGAATTCTAGCCGACGCGTCGGCTGCTCTGATCGGTAGTTTTCCGTGGTTTCTCCGATCAACCCCAGGCGAATGTCGGAGCAGTACCCTACCAAACGGGCCACGGACCGCGCGCGATCTGTCTTTCTCATCCTTGTCCTATCCTCTCCCTTACACACACACTTACACTGAACATGCACTACACCACCACATATTCCGGGAGACCGGTCGGAGTTAGAGCTTGTCCCGGCTGAGGCAGTGCCCGCTGGTGGGAGAGTCCTGGTTAGGGAGAAACCCACTAGCCGACGGTAGGTCGCGCCGGACCTCGCCATCCAGCGGGGGAAAATTACCGCCATCTCCCGAAAAAATATGCACTACACTAACGGGACTAATGACCAAAGCAGTTGACGCGCCCGGAAACACGAAAAATCAATCAATCAAAAAATAATCTTTAGTGCTGTTATCAATTTTGTGGAAGGCCTGGCCTCTCTGCCTCCTCTGAAAATCCGCCATTGTCTAGAGCCCAAATGAATGCATGCGAGAACAAGGAAAGTTGTTTAAAAGGAGCTATGGTATGTGGTAAAAGTCGTTTTCCTGTTCTTGTTAATAAAGTATGTCTAAAAATTATGGACTTGAAGCTGTTACTGTTGCATGTTGTTTTGCGTAACTTCACGTTTGATAGAAAAGGAGAAGAATCTCCTACTCATGATCAAATGGTAAGATAAGCTGAGGAAGCAATAGGAGCTGAGCGGTTCATCCAATAAAATGAAAACATTCAAATTCAACGAATTAGAGACCATTTTGCGCAACATTGCAAGTCTGTTGCAATAATTTAAACCTAAGTAATTCAGTAAGCTTAACGTAATAAAATTTGAAAGGCATTTTTTATTAATATTATCAACAAATGACCTTAGCAGTTGACGCACCCGGAGTCAGTAATCAATATATCGCTTGTTTTTTTTGTGAAAAATATTCTTATCTAATATTTTAAAGTTTTAATGACCATTGTCGTTCTAGTAAAAATGCAAGAACTAACACTGCTTGTAAAATAATAATCGTATGTTCAAAATATTTTTTCCGTAAAAATAGTCCACAACATTTATTTGCTTATGAACAGACCTAAATTATAAGTGTGTTTGAAATTAAGTTATTTTAAAACGTTCCTTAGATATGTCATCTAAGTGTTTTCAATCGTTTTGTGACTAAATACGTTTTCCGTAATTTATTTTAAAATTTCTCAACGGAGATTTAAATGTTCCATCTCAATTAGACATGTGTAAACAGTGTATTATTACGTGATTGTGTTTATCGAGTGGCAAAACGACTTGAGTATTTTCTTTCTGATTTAATAGTAACTGTCGTTATATGCAAAGATACCTACAGAGACTTGTGAAGGTCAGTAGCTTCAACATGAACGCTCAATTTCTCTGAAGGTCGCAAGTATTTAAATCGCAACAAAAAATGTGTCAGACAGATGACAGCTTCCTCCGCCAGACCGAGAGGAGTCGCGAGACAGCCGCGTCAGAGCCGTTTGTCACTGGTGACGTCATGGGCAGCTGAATTCGGCCACTATCACTGAGGGTTTATCTACTCCGTGAGCTGCTAAAAGCTTAACGATGTGGGTTGGTCCAGTATGTTAGGACTCACCCGTGAAAGGGAAACCAAGGTCACGAATGTGATTAACACACCAAAAGCTGAACTGATTGTCGTTTTATTTATAGAGCACGTTTTAGATTGTATTATTCCCATAGGGCGGACAGACTGCTGCAGCGCCTATGGCTCTGAGCCATAGATTTGAGTTCAAATCTCACGTAAGGCATAGGTTGTTCTTGTGATTGTTTCGTTATACTAGGTGAAGGCATACTACCATGTATCTAAAACAATAATCTAAATCATCATTCATTATTTCGTAAAAGGTAAGGAATCCCGTGTTGTAGCTCTGTATTTATTCTCCAATGAAGGGGGCACTTGAAAGATCTATTAGAAATCCTTTCTAATGGATCTCTTAAAATCTCTTAGTAGATAATAAGACCTCTTTCTAAATTCTCTTAATTTTAAAGAAGAGCATTTAATAAAACTTTTTCATATTTATAAACGCATGAATGCAGATCAACAGTACATTTCTTATTCAAAAGGATCAGAATTATTCATACATTGTTCCAAGTCTTCGATTATTTTTGCATCTAAAAGAAACTGAGAGCTGGAATGTTGAATGTGGACACTCGTATGTCTTCATTAGTTACTTGAATTACAACAATGAAATTGTAATATTTCTAACTGAAATAATTAAATATTGGTTTGGCCCAAAATAATTAAGGGATATTATTCTTCACTTATCAAGTACACGAGAAATTATTATTTCAGAAAGTAGTAATTTATGTATTGAGGCCGTAAGTGCTACCTTTTGAAGTATTGTTTATATCGATTTAAAGTGTGTGTCATTTCAAGGTCATGAGCTGAAGCAGAGGAGTATTGTCATGCAATCAGGAGTACCATACCAAGTCGTAACAGTTAAGCTCCCGATTGATAGAGTGTCTCCTCTATTCAGTCTGACCTTGAAGTCCTACTGTGTTTAAATCGAAGTATAACAATCAAGCTGAGCGCTACTAGCTCAGTTGTCGATATTCCGAACTTGAAAAGTCACTTCCGGTCTCAGCTTCCATTTTTGCACATTCACATCTGAAGTTTGATTTCACGGTCTAATTATAAAAAGTTTCATATTTACAGCATAAGCCGAAAAATTCCTTGGATTGATCCTTATCTGCTTAATGAAAACAAAACTTTACATGGAAGACTGCAACAACGGTTTCAAACAAGCGCGTTACATAGGGCGGACATTGATAGCACTACCTCCACAAATCTTGTCTTTCCCAACGAGGTAATTTGGAGTATTAGAATCCCTCAACAAACGAATACTACTCCTGTACTATAGTATTGGGAGGAAATTTGAGATTAGAATCCCCTCAACAATATGGCCTCCAATATCAGGCATAAAATCCGCGTTAGAGTTCTTTTCAGCTGTAACTTCGCACTACGCAGAATTAAGGTCTATTAGCGCTGTTCCAATGTGTTAAGATCGGTGTAAATGGAGAGGAGTTATACGCAATTTTTACGAAAATAGTTCTGTATTATATGAATGGATGTCCGGATGGATGGATATATCACTATGTAACTCTATCGGATGAATATTTTGACGCGAAACTTGTTAAATAGGTCAAAGTATGATCTACTTGACTGTCCCGGAGATTATTAAGATATTTTTATTTGTGGTGGTACTTTTCACGAAACCCCATTGCATTTTCAACACTTTCTGCAAAATGACTGCATTTTTTGCTGGAATAGAAGAAGTACATTTATAAGACTGATATAGTTCCGAATGTCATTAAACTTCTGACATTTTCTTTTGTTTTTTGTTTCAAATGAAATGTTGTAGGCCCCAGATGTTTTATCGCTTGCTATTTTTAACAACTTTTGCAGTAAAACACTAAATTTTAATAAAATAATAAAATTAATAGAATTAACATTTCTCTGCTGTATTTCTTTTCTTTATTTCATTGGGTGAGAGGTTTTCTTCTTTGAGAAAAGCTTCAGTATGAATTATCGTTTGAGACAAAAGACGTCACCAATCGTGACTTTTTCCAATACCTACTGCTTTGAATATTTTAATACCTGACTGTGAAGTAAAATAAACGGCAGTTGCGTTGGCGAAATGAGGCACTGGCGTCGCAGAAAACCCCCATGGGGCGCGGCCGCGAGCAGGGCCCCGGGCCAAACAGCATGGCGAGCGCGGGGGCAGCTTGCGCGGGGGCGCGCTTCCAAGGCGGCAACTGTGATTTGCGGAGGCGCAGTTCCTCACGACTCTAAAATTTCGTTCCAGAAACTGCGGCGCGCGGCGACCTGTGGGGAGAGGCGCCGGCGTAGGAGCGGCGCGGCGCGGGGGGAGCACTCTGCAAACAGCATGCTCACGCCGCCTCCGCTCCCCCCCAAACGCGCGGGGGCAGTCAGGGGAACGCACGCGTTTCCCGGGGGCGCGGGTCTCACAAGAACCGGCCATGGACGATCAGGTCGGGTCTCTCTCTCTCTCTCTCTCTCTCTTCTTTTTATATATATATATATATAAAATATATATATATATATATATATATATTACGAAGGGGCAAAAAAATAAGGTTCCACATTTTTTAGGGATAAGGCATTTTTATTGCTATAAATATACATCTAAAGCTTGTATTTTAAACTATTTTTCTACATAGTCACCAGATCTTTCAACGCATTTTTTCTGACGGTTATCCATTTTAAAAACCCGTTTGAAGAACTCCGCGCTAGGGCCAAATGTATGGTGACCGATTCTTCACCCTTCATCTGTACTGAAGCGTTGTCACCCAAGTGTTGCTTCAATTTCGGGAACATGGGGCGCTGGGAGCAAGATCAGGCTGTAGGGGCATGACAAGCAATTTCCAGCCGAATTTGTCCAGTAGAGCGGTGGTCTGTCGAGAGCAAACAGACGGGTTTCGAAGCATATGGGACCCACCGCGCACACACCTTGTGAAAACCCGGTTTTTCGGTCAAAATGTTGTCGATGGTTTTCACAAACCTCAGGAACCTGATCAGCCAGCTCCGAAGCGTTACTCTTCGATCCTCGAGGAGAATGCGCTCAATCTTCGCCACGACTTGTCGGACCCCGATGGCCTCCCGCTCCTTTGCTCGTCGTGAACGTCGGGCCGTCCTTCGGAGAACTCCGACCATTTTCGGACGTGCTGGACGCTGATGCAACTTTCCCATAAATTTCTTGCAACTGTCTATGAATTTCAATAGGTGTAAGTTCTTCGCGTTTAAAAATCGAATCACTGAACGGTTTCACCTGGCGGTGACGGCGATTGCGGCTCCATCGCGGATGGCTATTAGACTGGCACTAAGCTTCGCAGTGATCTTCCAGGTAGTTGGAATGGAGTGGGGTCAACAAAAAGGCCGTGTTGCCCGGATTTCTCCTAGTATCTCGCGTGGCGAGTGTCAGCGTTAGGAACCTTATTTTTACTTGCTGATATATAAATTATTATCCGCGTGCCTTCCGCGACATTGATTGTCTCCGGCACGTCAACGTCTGGGGCACTAGTCCCGTTAGTACGGGGAACGTTTTATGCCTGGAGGCCCTTTTATTTCCCCGCGTTGGATGATGAGTACGGCGCGTTTGTCGCTTGCTGGAGCTCCCGTCCACGTACCTCCTCCCGAGGGCACCACCAGGACAAGCTCTAAGCTTCCAACTGGTCACTCGACATGTGTACTATGCATGCATGTTGTCTTGATCCTCAGCTTCCCAGCCTTCATTCAGCTCGGCATAGCATGGCCTGGTAGAATATAGCTCCCTCGGAACATCATGTCTCAGTTTGCAGTGCTGCCACTTCCTTTCAATGCGGTCTTCCAAGTTTTTGTTTCTCTTTTCATCATGTTCCTCCTTTCTACCATGTTTCTTCTTGTTACTCCGTCCATATCATATTTATTCTTAAATTATATTTACATAGACAACGATGGCCTAGCTTACAACTAGATACAAACTAATCTAACTCTACTTTGTCTTACATCGACAATTTAACAACGAACATTATTTACAGTAAGCGGGAATAAAATGTTACACAAAACATAACATAAACATTTAAATCGCGTCTGCCAAGTCTTCCACAGACCATCCTTCTCATCGATTACAGTATTGTCTTTATGTTTAGGCTCGCCTGTACTCGACTGGGATGAGGTCATCTTAGGGAGTGTGGCGAAAATAGCAGGCAGCGCTTCCGCTATAGCCTCGGCGACAATGCGCTCCGTAGCACGCGCATCTTTTTGGCAGTGGTGAATTTCGGAGTTAGCGCTGCACTTGACTCACACCACTCGCCCAGGCTCCTACCACGATGGGAAGGAAGCTGGCGTCCCGAAACTTCCTGGCTGCTAGAAGGGGCGAATATGTTTGTATTTCGCCGCCTTCTCTTCGCAGCGTTCTCGAGTCGTCCGGGTATGATACGCCAGACCGAGGTGTCGAACACAATCCTTGATGGTCCTTAACCAGCACCAGGACCGGACAGTTCCGCCCTCCGATGACTTGGTCTTCGAAGCACCGTCCACCCACTCGCGACTGCGGCTGCTTTAACGTTCAGTATTCTGGCGCAGCCGCCAGATCGCGGAGTGGGAGCGGCACTCCGAGATGACGTGGGCGATCGTTTCGGAGGCGGGGGAGTTCATGTTGTCAGCATGCTTGCAGCCGCGGCTGCAGGAGCGCTGATCCCTGGGCCGCTGGGGTTGGTGATTAAGCAGCCGGGGAAGGGTGAGGCATTGCCGAATGGATGAATTTGTAAATCGACGGCGTCATATTCCTCCCGACCGCAAGAAGAACGTTGATTCTTTACCAACTCCTTTGGGGCTGCGAAGATACCTTGCTGCGGCAACTCAGCCACAACCCAGCGTATGCTTTCTGGAATGAGCGGCGCAGATTTCGGACGAGCAGGTGACGGCTGCGAGTGTTAATGCGGCTGCCTGTGGCTTCCACGACGTCTTGCTCCTGCATGAGTTGAGCTAGCTCGGCGCGTGGGCAGGGGAGGGGTGGGGTGGTAGCGCCGAGGAACGTGGCGAGCGCCTCAACGCCGCTGTTATCTTCCAATGCTTTTCTCCAGAAGACCTTGGGGATCTGCTCACTGGCGCTCCATTGCAGGTGGCCGCGTGCTCGGCTGCGAGGCTCGTGGCGGCACCTGGGAGCAGAGCGAGGGCGCCAGTTTGCCGCTACCGCGCCTCGTGCTGCATCCACGCCCAGCTGGGTGAGGCGTCCCTGATGTCGGGTCATGTGCTCGATGGACTGCGCCAGCACCGTGGCAGGAAGAGTTGCCGCTCCGAAGCCGCTCGGCACTCTCGTTGCTCTTGGCGGGTTTCCTGTGCCGCCGTGCATTGTGGATAGTGCGTGCCAGGTGCTCGCTGGGGATTGCGAGATTGCTGAACGTTGTTGCGGGCCAGCGGTGCTGCGGTAGATGCGACGGGAGGCAGGCGAAGTAGTGGAGGGGTGTCTCTGTGCGATTACAGGCGTTGACTGCTCCGGGGCGGTACTGCTGGCCAGAAGAGGCAGGGGCCGTTGGCGGAGCGTTTCGTCGAGGAGGTTAATGCGCTGTTGTTGAGGTTCTCAAGTGTTAGGTCCATCTGAGTCTCATCTAGGGGCTGGGCGAGGGCGTCTTCTTCCTCAGCGCCATCGAACTCCATTCCTCCCAACCCTTCCCAATCAGCTCCTAGATCTGCCACTTCGCAACATCCTCTCTGATGCATCCAACACTATTCCGCCGCCTCCGGCGACGTGGGGCGATGTGCGACTTGCCTCTCTCGCAGGAGCTCAATGACGGGAATGCCGAGATCTTCATCTGTTTCAGGCAGGCGCCACCGCAATTGTAGGCGTCTTGTCGCTACCAGGCCGTGTGAAGAACGAGGTGCGGGGCAGTGCGTGAAGTTTGACTCCATTTAGAAGTGGCGGTAAATATCCTGTGCCGCGCACTCATTGGCACTGTAGAGGCCTCCCTCAACCAGGTCAGCCATCGCACGCTCCGTACCACCAGTTCGCGACTGGTCCTTGGCTTATATGCACTGTCCACTGCGGATGTCTGCTTCCGTTGTCGCCTCAGCTGTCCGGCCTCCTCGTCCTGGTGGCGTACAGGAAGACCGTCGAACGCCGTGAGGAGGACAGAAACTGCCAGGCTGTTGCACGAACAGAAGATCATACGGACCGAGCTTACTTTTGGTGTAGCGGCCCATGCGAGTAATCACCGTGGCAGGTTGTACAAACTGGCAGAGTGCATCAAGTTTCTGAGTGGTCATGCAGGCGTGAAGGGCTATATTGCTTCAAGATGCGGCCTGCTCCGCAAGTCGGACCAGTTTTCCACCAAACTGAATCCAATGGGACGTCCTAGATATCGTGCGCTCTCCCTGGCCACCATGGCGGGGATTAAGGCATCTCCGTAAATCAACTGCTGTACCATGTCGAGTAACCTGCAGAGGGTGCGGCATTTGGCCGGCAGGCAGAGGCCCAAGTACGTAAGGAGAACGCGGGTGCCGTCGAGCGGCTGCTGCAAAGTCCCGCTGGGGTTGTGGCGGAGTGCAAATCGTCCGCGTAGGCCCAACCTGGAGGAGCGGACCGGGAGAACAGTCGCTTCGACTGCGCAGGCCAGGAGTAGATTAGAAATGTTGAAGAGGAGTCACTGAGATGAGGATGCCACATTGGATGGGGATAGGCGCAGTTAGCCCCTCTTTAGTTAAGATTTCAGTCGTCGTTTCTTTGTAAAAATATCGGCAGCATGTTTCGGAAGACCGGTCCGACTTCGGCCGCCGCGATTGCAAGGATTTGGCGTCGCGTGTGGGGCCGATCGAACGCATTCTGAAGATCAGGGCGCCAAACGCATGTTATTCCGACCAATTCGGGCGCGCTGGAGTTCACGGTTTAGTAAGTAGTTCTGCTCCAGCCCATCGATAACCGGAAGTCCCTTTTGGCTGCCTGCGGGAGGATTCCATTCTCCTCAACTCACCGGCCAAGGCAGGCGGCCCAGAGTCCCTTTGTACAGTTTATACATTGTTGACATTAGGGCAATGGGTCGCCATTTTGAAAAGGTCTCTGCTGTCACCCGTCTTTGGTACTAATATGGTAGGATCAGGGCCAGTCATCAGTACACGCCCATTTTCTTAAATAGGTTAAGGACGGGGTTGTGGCTAGCTTCTGGGTCAAGAGCGCGGATATGACCGTAGAGGCGATCAGCGCCTGGGGTCGAGTTCGCGCTGTATGCCAGCCTTTGGCCACCTCCTCTTCCGTAAAATCAGCAGTCTCGACCTGGTCCCGTTCTTCCACTTCTTCAAATGTCCTCCAAGTTGATTTGAGATTTTATTTCGATGCAGAGATGAAGCATGTTGTTGCAATGTCTCTTTCAGAATGAGACAACGCGCAGATTGAGCATTTGTTATTTCCCTCATCGCTCGCCTGATTTGCTGTTTATGCAATTTTGCTGCCTCTCTTTGCGCCTGTTCCTCTCTCTGGCGGGCGACGATTAGGGACGTAATTCGTCATGTGTCTTATCAAAGCGCATTCCGCATTTTCGCCACGATCGTCTCGTAGAGACTCTCACTTCCTCTCCACAATCGCAGCGCGTGGAGGTCAGCATCTCCGCGCTCTGCCGACTGCTGCGAGTGTGTCATTGGTGCAGGGAGGCGTGGGGCCCTCCTTCGTCGACAGCCTCTCAGTTGCTGTTGGTTGGTGGGGCGTTGCTGCAGGGCTGTGTCGATGAGGCGGAGGGCTGGGTCGAGTTGCTCCGGACCGGCGACATTGTTGAGGGCGGCTCGCGGGTGGTGGGCCGACTCCTCTTGGATGATTTCGGGGCATGGAGGCTCGCGAACGGCGGCCTGTTGACGATCTCAGGCGGCTGCACCTGTCGAAGCGCCTTGTTGCAGGGTTGGGTTCTGCTGGAGTTTCCATCGTTCCTGGCCACTATCACGTACATTTCTCGACTATCTCTATGTATGTTAGATCTGGCGTTTACTCGTCAGCGGAGAGTTAGGTCTATGGGCGGAATTTGGCGGTTTGGCAGAGGTAAATACGCCATCGTTCGGGGTAGGTTGGTACTGCCTCGTTTCCGTGTTTCTGGCGAAGGCTTAAGAGGCCGCCCGCGTTTCGTGTCGTTGCCCGACTGTCATCTGAGTCGATGAGCTCAGGGGCCTTCTGTAACTATTAATTATATCTTAATAATTTAAAAATCTTCTGTTGTTTTCATTCTATGGTGAAGCGTTATTTTGCTGAGTTTTCTGACAATAAGGTTGACAGCAATGCTGCCGGGACGTAGACAGAACCCGCCTCTCCCACACTGCCGACTGAGTATCAGGAAAGTGCACGGTTAGTAGTAGTGCCAATTGGATGTTAGTGTGTCTTGTTTGTGAAGAAGAGAAGAGGATGTAACAAAGCGGAAGAATGATCGCGCGCAGTCCTTGTCTCGTTTGTAGGAATTACTACTCAAAAAACTCGCCTGTTATTGATCGAAAAAACACGAAAAACTACCTCTGATAAGAGCAGCCGACCAGTAGGGTGTCTTCCAGACAGCGGCTAAATTCGACTTAGGTATGCAGCGCAGTGTAAAATCTGCCTGCGGCTGGTGACTCAGACCTTAGGAATTCCTGTCCAAGTCGCTATTAAGACATCGGCAATAACGTTTTGGCTAAACCCAGCTGAGTATGATCATCAGGAAGTCAGGGCCGAAAGAATGTTTACGAACGGTGACAATGAGGTGAGAGAACCAGTTATTAGCAATGAAATAGGATGTAGAATTTATGGATTTGAAAATCAAATACAATCATTGTGCAGTGTTGTGCTAAACAAGTGTATATAGTACGTAGGAGGCCGAGTCAGTAGTGCCGCGGTAACGAGAAAGAGTTCAATACCATTACGTATTCACAGTTCCCGTAGAAGTTCCCGACTACCAAAGTTGCAAGTGCTCGCATTAAACTGCATAATGCTTGCATTTCTTATTTAGAAAGTATGTTTTGTTTCATAGGTATTATTGCATTCTCTAGAATTGTAGATTAGTCTATCTTCCAACAAAAAACATCACGCTTCTTCCATTGTTAATGAAATACTGTATTTTAATACAGTATTTCATTAACAATGGAAAAACGTGAAAAATGATGCATTTCAATACAAGATGAAACTTCAAACGGCATTATACATATTCTTACATTCGTTTCAATGAAACCGCATCTCAATATCTGCTGTGCTGCTGGATTTGAGAACTTTTGTCCTCTGTATATCAGAACCGCTGTAGTTTGGGTATGAAGTTGGCAATGAATAAATAATAAACAGCTCTTGAAATGAAAACATTTTTAATTTTTAAATAAATTCTTCTTTCCTCTTGTTCCTGTTCTTTGGCTCGACAGCGTAAGGACCTTAATGACCAGCGATAAAGAGAGCGCACAGACACCAATTTGCCTTGACCAGAGATCAGACCCGGGGTTGCGCCGTGGAAAGTGAGCCACCGAGGCTCTTTCTGTTATAGCATTCGATAACGAATATTAAGAAACGAGAGGATGATTTTGGTAGAAAAAAATTGAAAAATAAATCCTTGAAGTGTGAAATTTTTACATTAGTAGGACTAAAATGAAAATGTGAAATACTCTACATCTAACTGCCATCGTTTAGAGAAATTAAATTTGTTGGTGAAGAACAGTAATACAAACACTGCATCGCATGAAGCATGCAAAGCAACGTTACGTTTTACCACCTTGATGTTTTATCGATTAGTTTACGAACACTTCAAATAAGTGTGCATACGAAACGTCTTGGGAATCAGGTCACTATCACTGTATCAGAACTCAAGAAGTGGCTCGTCAGTACCACCAACACACATTTGCACAAAGAACTCCCCAAGTAAATAACAGGGACATATTCTGACGTGTCACATTGCGATTTGCTGAATTTTGAACATATTATTATTAAAGGAATTATCACTCAATCGTTTTTAATTTCTCGTCTTATTGCACAAGAAGAGACAGGATTTGTACCAGTGCGCAGGAAATCAGCAATTTTCGAGAGAAAACTAATTCTTTTTCAGTAAAAATAATCGCTTTTTCGCGCACGATTACAATACTTTCGCTGTAAATCTTGTTTAATTTACGATTAACCAATTGCGATATGATAATATGTTTTATGATTAGTGCAGAAAGTACAAAAAGTGCTTCTATTTGAACAAGCATTAAAGGAAAAGACTAACGATATGCACTCAGCGGATCTACAATTCACCTCCGATATCATCACTTGGAAACTATCACACTCCACGTCATTTATTTAGTGATGAGTTTATATTTAATAGGTGTTCTAAGAAAAATCTCAAAGCTCCTGATCATCGTCTTCGTGACGATCAGCTTATCAAATCGATTTCTTGCTCAATTCAATCCATTCTCAACGTATGATGCGAATTTACAAAACATAAATGATCATGAATATAATCTATGATCATAACATTTCAATTATGAAATATTGGTAATGCAAGAGTTTCTATCTGTCAAACGTTCTTATATTAAGCACTCATTTAATGGATATATTTAAACCTTCGATTTGAAAATCTTTTTAATATCAGATATCTCTAAGGCGGAGCGCAACACAGAAATCCGGCAATATATTCGTTCTTTTTAGCCGTCAGTGCCGTGTATCATGCACGAAATGTCGCTACGGATATTTGGCTTGATGCATTGAGTTGAAAATCATGACTCATGAATACCAGACATTTTCACAGAAATGTTATGATGAAGACTTCTTGAACAGATAATCATACTTTATCTTGTTAGTTTGGGACCCACAGCACTTATGAAGTGCAGGAGAGAACTTTTAATGCGTTAATTTTTGTCTTGCGACCAGAAAAATTAATATTCTTAATTTCTGGGTACACTGGAGAGCGACAATTGGCGAACCAAACATGATTGTGGAGCAGTGCGACATTTTTGTTATGTAATCATCACATGTGCTAACTCAAGAAACAATACTGGCGAATATCAGATATATCTCTTTTTTTTTAAAAATGTATTTCTTCTTGTTCGACAATACAGTCTTTCAAGGGTTTTAAAACATAAGATCGTTATATGACAGTTTGGATTGGCCATCCATAAGGTAAGTGAGTTTAAGCTCTGGCTAGTGTGGTTGATTTATTATTTAGCAATAAGAGAAAGGATTATGATTGTATTGAGGCTGAGAATATATTGGTTTACGAGAGTTTGCATTTGTTTTGGAAATCTTGACTTCATGCGTGGGTGGACCGCATTCTTTCCCATGTTAAAAATGATGAGTGCCAGTGAAATTATGCAGATTGTTGTAAAATTGTTACTTCAATTTAGATATGGTTTCTTCTAATTGTGAAATTTTAATTCTCGATGAATTTGTTCATTTGTAATAGACAGGGAGCATTAGAGTATTTCTTAGAAATATATTTGGATACTTTGATTTTATTAATATTGCAGAGCTGCACCTCCCCGTTAGGCATCCATAGGTTTATAGTAGGAAGGATTATCGGTTGAATATTCGTTTATTTTCAATGTAGGCACTGGTTAATATTGGAAATAATTTTTGAAATTTTGCTTTTGCTTTGTGCAATCGCATTGATGTGCAGTTTCCATGTTAACCTTTATAAAATGTCAGATGTTTTACTGGTGAGGGCCCTTGGAATTTTCAGTTCCTCTAATTATTAGCTCAAATTAGTTTAAGTGGTCTACAAAGGTGAAGATTGTTGCCACTTTTTATCTGGGTTGATTTAACTCTCAATTTTGTGTCCAATGTCTGTCGAGATGATTTTGTATACAAATCTTTCGCTAATAAGATATCAGATTTTGTAGAAAATAGGCACGGTATCATCCGCGTATAAATGCAATGTTGAAATCAGCGTGAATTAATGTCATGGGTATAAATGAATAATACTTTGCAGAGTGCCAGTCCTTGTGGTACTCCCTGCCAGTTATTAAGGTAAAGTTCTGAAGTAGAGTTATTGATTTAACGGTAAATGTTATATTAGATATGAAACTGAATGATTTTTGTAGGTATTCCAGGATTCCCATTTCAGGAAACATTTTGCATTAGAATTAGGTGGAGAGGCTATTCTACGTACCTAAATTAGGTTATTTAATATTTTCTATAATGATAACACGTGGAAGATTGGAAGATTACTTATTCCTTAGTACTATTTTAAAAGTGGCGATAAACGGGTACCTAAATGACTTCTCGTCACGATAAGTCTCACGTCGGTCGTCTGGAAACTCATGGAACAACTAATTACTAACTGCATCCGAAAAGATGGGAGGGCAGGAATGGCTTTATCAAAGTCAGCACGGCTTCCGAAACAGGTTCTCCTGCGAGTCAGCTTGTCTCACTTCTACAAGATCTAACCGACGAAATTGATAAAGGTGGAAGGAGTAGACGCAATAATGTGGAATTTTGCCAAAGCTTTTGATGTTGTTCCTCGATCGTCTTGTAAATGAATTAATAGATGGGTGGTGGCTTGGTGGTGACACTAGGGTGGTGGCTTGGATAAACAAGCTATTACGTGATGGAAACAACAGGTTCAGATCGGAAGGCATCTATCAACCTCCGCAAGTGTTACGTCAGGGATTCACAAGGAAGTGTCATTGGACCTCTCATGTTTTCTCGCCTTCAATGGAATGACTTGCCAAAATTTAGCTTCAAACGTAAGACTCTTTGCTGATGACTGTATCATCTATCAGGTTATCGAATCAGAGGAGGACGTGAATATTTTGCAGCAGACACAGACAAATTACACTCATGGGCAAAAACAAATGGCATGGAAATAAACAGTTCAAAAAGTAAAAAGCCATCACGTTTTGGTAGGGAGTCAGTTATAGTGAAACTGTGTACAAATTGAACAAAAAATGTCATACCTACAGTCATCACACCAAATATTTAGGAATTCAATTAGATAGTAAATTGAGCTGGAAAATCAGGTAAAAATTTCGTTGAAAAGCCTGGGGAGATCTCTACATTTCGTTATACGGATCCTAAAGAAGAGTACAGTGAGAAGGTAAAAGATTAACTTATATGTCACTAGTCCGACCCATATTAGAATATGGCGCGGTATGTTGGGACCCGTACAGAATATCGCATGGGGAAATCTAGAAAGGTCCAGCGCAGAGCATCGAAATTTTACTCAGAGGATCAAAAAATAGGGTGCATAGAATCACTCGAAAGAGGCGGATTAAGCTGCGACTCTATGCTATGTACAAAGTATACGCAGGCTATCCTGCTTGGAATATAAATACACCGTCGTTTAGAAAAACCTACATACTTCGGTAGAGCGGATCACGCGCGCAAAATTAAGACAAGAATGCGAAAACGGATGTCAGGAAATTTTCATTTACAAACCGAACTAATGAGGACTGGAACAGTTTGCACCTGCACGACAATCCTTAGAACCTTTCCTCAAAAGCTTAAGAACAACTTTAAAATAAATTAGTTTCTAGTTAATTATATATTAGGTTGTTGTATCAGTATTAATTTTCCATATTAGATTAGTAGTATTTCATACAAAGTAAGTTGTTTAATTGTTAGTATAAATATCAGTTGTATTAGTATTGTTATTATTATCTTTATTATTATTGTTATTATTTTGTGTTATTATTCATGTAGTACAGTGCAATGCAGTGCAGTGCAGTGCAGTGCAACCTGATGTGTGTTATGAAGTAGAGGAAATGGAGGAAGGAGTGCGAGAAGAAGAAGCGAGTGTGAAAGAAATGCGTCACAGTTAAGTGTTGTGCAGTGAAGTGAAGTGAGTAAGGTTTGCGTGGTGATTTTATGTACTATTTATTATTATTATTATTATTATTATTATTATTATTATTATTATTTATTATTATTAATATTACATTAACTCCTTTTTGTAACTTTTGTTAATGAATGTAAGTTTAATGTATGGGATATTCTGCAAGTTACTACACTTAATTTGCAGAATTAACAATAAATCTAATCTAATCTATACGAGTCTGAGTGCCAGACCTATCATAAGCCTGACGCAAAGTCTTATGCTGTGTGCTTCTTATCGTGAAATCCTTGGGCACGATTACTTCGGTTAATCGAAGAAGTTGATGGATAGTGACGTGATTCGCTTTGAAACCAAACTAGACGGTTGGTATGGCGTTCGTTGGTTAGAAAAGGTTCAATGGAGTTAATCAATTTTCATATATTTTTGATAGTGTAGATAAAAGACTGATTGGCCTATAGTTTCAGCTAATCGAATCTTTGTTAGGTTTTGAAAAATGGAATTATAATTGCCTTTTTCCATGATGTTATAGGAAATAGTTAAGACGTAGAGAAGCATTAAAAATAGCCGTTAATGCTGCAATATTTATTTTATTTAACATTTTAACACAAACATTGTTGATTCCGTCAAGTCACCAGGGCTTTTTTAAATTTAAGTCATTTGATTATTGACGCTTTGTCTCGGAGGTGATATAAATTTGATTGGTGACGCTGCAGTTGGGATTTCATTATTTAAGTATTCTGTTATTTCGGCATTAAAAAATTATTTGTTTTTATCACTAGGTAGGATTTAAACTATCTTCCAGGTTTAGCTGTAATTTTGGCTTTGTCTGAATAGCTGTTTAGATCCTAATGATAATGAAATTTTATGTTATCCTTGTTGAAACGTTTAACCGTAGTCCATAGATATCTGGAATTTGGGTGTATTCAGCAATAAAACGCTACTGTTAAATTATCTAGATAAATTATAAATGAAGTTTCAACAGACTAACATTCATTCATTAAACTTTTCTTTTCCTCTTAGTTCTTTGCCAGTAACGCCTCAGATTATTTTTGGACATTGGGATAATAATGTTTATGGGTAATGAGTTGATTTTAGTTTGGCGGAAAAGTATGGTGGATTGTTCTAATGAGTGAATGATGGCATTAGAGAATAACCAATTTCGTTATCGATGTCGTAGCGCTTGTAATATTATACGGATACACGAATAATTGTAGGCCATTAAATTAGCATATTTGTTTAATTTGTGATTCCTCTTATAATATTGTTAGTGGAGTTTCTCTATTGGGGCTGTCAATGAGAAGAAGATACCATGTTGTTGATGAGTCTGAATCAAGTTCATTGGAACGTTTTGTGAAATTTATGTTCTTAGTCAGGATAATAGATATTATCACGATGTGCTAAGATAAGATATCAGGTATGACATTTATGATAGGTGGATATCGCGTCAGTTTCATTTGAGTATCATTATCTCAATGTTATTGTGACTAAATTCCAATAACATTTTACGTGCCAAGATCTTAATAAATACAACCCCAAGTAGTATTTTTGCTATTAGTGTCTCCTAAAGGATGGTTGAATTATTGGTACGGAATGTTTTGTTTATATGAGTTTATTGGGAAGAGAAGTTGTATTGGGGGCTTTTTTTAATTGTTTGTTGGGTTGTACATAGTTCAGTATTACACTCTTTCATATGCAATGATGACTTACTACCCAGCTACTATACTTAACCTAATTCTACTATTGCTACTGTTGGGGTGATTACTCCTTGGGAGTATCTCTACTGTTACAAATGTTTGAGAATATTTTTAGGAATGAATGGAATGGGTGTCTATTGTTTATTCTCGTATGTGTTGTTTGTTGAGGCTAGATTGTATTGTTTTAGTTAGTCTATTGAGTTTATGTTGGAGTAAATTATTGCATATGCGTGCTATTTGATAGGTGATTGAGTTCAGCAGCAGGAATTCTCTATGGAGTTGTTGATTTGAAATGAACCATGGGGCGTTTATGATTGTTCTGAGAATCTGTTCTGTATTATTTGCATTTTATTTACGTTGGATAATTGCGGAATTTGTCCATATGGGATATGCATATAGCATTATGGGTCTTATGGTGGTTTGTTGTCTTATGTTGTTATTGCATTTGTTAATGAAAGTTTGGAGTTTTATTCAGTAATGGTTTGAGTTGAATTAATCTCACTTTGGCTATTGTATTTTAATGTATTTTAATGTAGTTTCCAGTTGAGTTTTGTATCGAGTTTGATTCCTAAGTATTTGATAGTTTGATTAATGGTGTCAGTTTATTACGCTATTGTTTGAAAATGTGTGTGGGTGGGAGCAGAGAATGGTCTTAATGAAAAATGTTTTGATTTTGATTTGTTCAGGTTTAGATTTGATTTTCCATTTGTGCCATTCGTCTATTTTATTTCAATGTTGTTGAATTTTTGTACTGCTATAATAGCGTAGGACTTGATATGAATATTGCCCCGTATCGTCGGCGAACTGTACCAGTTGCGTGGAACGTGTGATGGGAATATCGGCTGCGTATAGATTAAACTAGAGTTGGGGATTGTCGTGAGCCTTGTGGAAGTCCTGCTTCTATTGTGCGTGGGTTGGAGCTATGATTGTCTATGGTTACTGTGAAGATCTATCTGATATAAATTGTAATAATGTTTAGTAGGTATTTAGAGGGTGTTTCCTATAGCTTTGAGTTTATAGATTAATCCAGGGTGCCAGACTCTGTCAAAAGCTTGAGATGCGTCTAGAGTGTTGCTATTGTGTATTTCTTTTCTTGAAAGCTAGTGTGAATATATTCAGTTATCCTGAGTAATTGGTGTGCAGTTGAGATATGGTTTCTGAAACCAAATTGATGATTTAGGATAGCTTCTGACTTTGTTAGGTGATTATTGTCTTTTAAATTATTTTTCAAATATTTTGGAAATAGTTGGCAGGAACTTATTGGTATTCGCTGCAAGACTATGATTAGTGTTTGGTTTAGGAATCGGGATTATGTTGATATTTTCCAAGAACGTGGAAATAAGCCTGAAATCTAGTGATTATTTATATATGCAATTGGATGGGGGCAAGATTTTTATTATTTGGTTGCTAATTAGGTCATGCCAAGGCTTTTCTCTTGGGCAAATTTTTATGAGGTTTTTAACTTCCCGGAAGGTGAAATGAATTTTATTCTCTGAGGACGTCATTGTTCGGTGCTCTATTTGAATCAATTATCGCCTGGTGGTCTGAGTGTACGGGCATGTATTATTAGGTTTGAATGTTTGAGCAGAGTGTTCTGCTAGTGCTTCTGCCTTGTCTTGTGGAGCATATTTTATACCTTGTGCCGTGTTGAGGGTGGCATGGTTATTTTCTTTGTTTAGAAGACATTTTTGAGAAGTGCTAAAGTGATTTATTGAAATTATTTAGTGATTCTATTTTGGTGTTGGAAGGATTGTTGGAGTGTATAGATTAATTGCTTTTGTTATATGATTAAGGAGATTTAGCTCTTTTCAGTTGTGATTCTTGTTGCTCCAGCATTCTAGTTTTACTGCGTGTGTTGATTGTTCCTTCTTCAGGAGAGTTTTGGTTTTGTCTGAATGAAAGAATATGTAGGTTTGGAGATTTACAGAAGTACTTTATTGTGTTTGTTATTATTTCAGTTTATCTGCATGACAAATTTGTCTATTTCTAGAGGAGAGTTTAATATTTTGAATTGTGGTGTCTTGGCGAATAATTCCCAATTTATGTTTGGGTGTTTAGTTTCTGAGTTGGAGCATGTGGAGATATTATTTTAGTGGTTATTAATACAGAAGATGATCTAGATCCATCTCTCTCAAATACTGGGGTTGAATGCTAAGCTGTACTTGTGTTGGCGATTGCTATGTCTAATATATCTGGGTGTTTACTGCTGTCGACATGGAAGTGGGTTGGTTCGTATGGCGTAAATTGTAGTTGGAGTTTAAAAGTGTGTTATTATTTTAAGTAGTTAAGAGCCTGCATTGTTGGAAACTCTGCAGCACAGTTAGTATGTTTTGCATTTAGGTCACCTAGTAGAGATCATCGGGTATTCTGTTGAAGAAGAGAAATTATATTGAGTGTTTTTCACATTTTAATATGGGTGGTTTGTATGCTGATATTATGGTTGTGATTCTATTGTTTATAGGGATTTTTTAACAGCAATGGTTTCCTAACCCTGGGTGTGAGTGTGTCAGATTGTATGTACGGAATTGATTTTCGATAAGTATGAGAACTCCTCCCCGTCTCAGGATGAGTGCATTTCAGTGATGCATGCGATTTGTATTCCTTTATCTTTTAAAAATATTTGGTTCGTTTTTTTGTTTGAGATGTTATTAGCATTCCAGTTTAGTATGATTAAGTCTTTATTTTTCCATTTACAACATTAATGTGACTCGTATTAAAGTAAGATGCTTGAACAGATTTTGATACTATTTATTATGGTTGGAGATGATACTATTGATTATACTTATTAAGTAATTTGTAATGTTATTTGACTATAGTGTGCATTATAGAGTTTGTATTCTTTATTATTTATTATTAATGTTTACATTTTGGTGTGTGTTTTTAGTGCTATATGTAGTTTGTGTTTGGGTTTTCTTGATACGTAAAGCCAGGTATTGTTGTTTGATTATAACGAAGATTAGGGAAATTGCAATTTGTGTGTATAGGGCGGAAGTATTATTATTTGAATTTTCTTGTGGGGCAGTAGTTTTAGAGTTACTTTTATTTGGTCTCTGAATTTTAAAAATAATTACATTCTCCCTGACCAGATATCCACTTGCAGTGCAGGCCCTTGCAGTTGTAGCATGTAGGTGTTAGGATTTTTGTGGGCATTTTACCGTGTAATGGTCTTTAACATAGATGCACATACTAGCCTTTTGTGTACAGTTTTTTCTTGTATGGCTAGAAGTTCAGACATCTTAAACGTGTATTAGCACATTTTGTTTTACGTCTTTTTCAGTTTGGCCTCAAATTCCCATATTGCATTAATTTTTAGCCTCAATGTTTGATGCCCGTCCGAACTCTGCTGCAGTACCCGGAGATAGAATGTTGTCTTTATATGATCTTGTGGCACTGATCAGTGAAGGATATTTTTGATACAAATCTTCGTATGCCTCTTTCTGAGTTACTGACTGGTGAATGTTTTGAAAACTACTGAGAATTTCTTGTTTAAGGGACCCATACTATGTATGAAATTGTCTGAGATTTGTGAAAAAAGATATTGCTGAAGTCCATATGTACTTGAAAGATAGCAAATTTTATTTGTTTACCATGTCAGAGTGGAATTGGTGGTAATTTATTTTTAATCTCTTTGTTGAAATTAGTAACGTTCGGAATGTCTTTCCACAAATATAGAAATTCACATTCTCGACTTCGTGTGTTCTTACAAATCATCCAGGTAGTTGGATCTTTTGTTTGGTCACTACTTTTCTTCCAAGAGGAGCGTATCTGTTGCTAATAGGCACATTATATTCCTGCTGCTGGAGTTGTTTTTTGATGTTTCCTGCCTAGGAAATTACTGTCACCGTGTACCTCTGCTACTGAGTCTTATCACTGCCGTTGATGTTGGCGGGGTCGTTGGTTGCTTGGCCGCAGGGCGGGCGCCCAACCGCGGTGGTATAACTGACCTTGCTGGGCCTTGTGTTGGGTCGGCGGCTGGAGCCGCATTTCCATGTTCGATGTTTGTTGCCTGCAGGTTCTGGCTGGTTCCATCGTTGTGATTGAAGGCTGCCTGATGAATCTGCGAGGATGTATTGATCCCAGGTTGCTAATGGGTGATTTCCATATCAGCTATGTTGTACAGAGCGCCATGAGCTCCACTTTATACTCTGACCTAAGTCAGGGCTTGGTGATTGAAAACTACTTCTATTAATATTGAAGGATTAATAACACGACTTAATATTGGTTCCTGTACCTTGCAACGTTTAATTATCTGTACGATACACAATGTTTAAAGTCACTGATACTGAGTCAGCTGCACTGAGACAAATTGGAAACGTTCCCTGAGCTTTGCGGAGCTGATGTAGACTGGTCGCTGGTTCAGCGCGGAAATGTGATTGGGGGCTTATATGAGTGATATTATATTTACTGATTTATTATTGATATTTGTTTTAATTCCAACTGTTTCAAGGTTGCGGAAAATAGTGTCGACATTTGTTCATGTTTAAGATCTTTTGATATGAATATTGCTCTCCGCCTGAGGCTATGTTAGAATCAGTCATCGTTGCGATAAAGTTGTAATCTGGAATGTAAACCTGTCACCAGGCGCTAGGTGTCATTTCTGCTTGATGCATATTTTTATATTATGTTGGTGTAAAGTACTCGTATATTTTTCTAACTCCATTTAAACCATTTAGCATTCCAATTAATATATTATTTATTTCATTTTATTTACCATTACTTCAGTATGAAGAAACCATTGAATCAACCATATTTTTGCATAAGGAATAATCGCATTGATAACTTGGGAGACAATGGAAGATATATTGGGCCAGTTAATATTCAGGGCTGCAGTATTTGTTTGACTACTTTTTAAATAAGGACGTTGTGGTAGTGATGGAAATGTTGGTTGGAGAATATTGGTGGGGTAGGGTGTTCTTTGACAAATTGGAGTTATTGTTAATTAATTTACTGAGTTTAGATTTGAAGGAGAATCTTTGAGGAATTTACATGTTTTGATAATATGTAACCTCTATAGTTAGCTGCATGAAATTCGTTGCAGTTTGCACTGAGGCGTGCGTCTTTTAATTTTCTACATTCGGAATAGGGATGGTACCCTACGCATTTGACGCATCTGGCTTCGAAATCACAATTAGCTTGTGAATGGCCATATCGTTGACACTTCTTACACATTGTAATTCTAGATTTCATTCTTTGTTGAACTCTAACTACACTATATAAAAGTCTTTTTAGGTTGAACACATTCCGAGCCTCTCTATTGTCTGTTAGGTCCACTGCACATAATGGAATGGCTTTTCTTTCTTCATTGTACAATCTACACACTTTGATTACTGGTAAATTGTTCCGTATTAATTCATCACTTGTTTCTTTTTCAGAGTAAGTGACGGGCAAGTCTTTAATTACCACAGATAAATATTTCTCGGTGGGATCTCTATATTGTAACGTCGTGAGTAGGGATCTACACCACAAAGAAACAGACACGAGTGGGTATTTACAATTTATTTACAATAAATTATGTACACTAATTACAGACCTCACTCTAAGGTGTTTTTTGGAGCTACCTGAAGCAGCCCCCTCCCCCAACAGGCGCCTTTCGGCCGCGCCCGCGATTAGCCAACTCGGCTGAGTCGCAAATTGGCACCTGGTGTGCCTCGGTGAAAAATCTGCCCCGAAGTATCGAGCATACTTTACAGTGCTCGAGACTCGAACACCTACACGTGCCTACAGCACCCGCGCCAGACTCGGCCGGACAGTTTTGCGGTGTTTTTCCGCGAAGAACCAGAAACGTTACCCAACCCAGGCTACCGACAGCCCTTTTATATGCTCGAGTCACATGACTTCCTGCGTCATCTTTCCCCCCACGCACTCGTCTTGAGGCGTCTGCTTTTTCCGTTGCAATTTGCACCCGGCACCTACAAGCCCTCTCCCCTTTTGGACTTTCCCTGAGGGGTTGGCCTTTGTTCGGAAGCCTATTTTTGGCCCCCTCATTCCCATACCTTGCAACTTGTCTCTCTGGAGTAGGGAGTCAAGTCTATGACGCTACAATATGAATAGTATTGAATTCTTTCTTCATCCCAAAAATTTCTAAAATTTCGGAAGTCATCAATTGTGGTGAACATTATTTTAACCGAGTCTTTGTTTGGCTTAGTTGTGAAGTAATTTTCAGCTATATTTTTGACGTCTTCTAATAGTTTTGCATAATTATCAACCGCGTGAATGTTTATAAGAGGAATTTTAATTTGGACTGGATCCGGTTCGCAGACATTCATTGTTTCATGATCTAGCTGTTCTAGTAGCATAACGTGAGCTGACTGGGATATTGTACTGAATTGCACTTTCACTTTCAACTGGTTGCATAATTTTCCGTTTCTTGGATTCCTTACCATAATTGTTAGTATTAGTACTTACAGAAGATGGTTCTTGGGTTCGTGGGCAGTGTGTTGAAGAGCTACTGCCCTGATGTACTGAAGTTGAGGTTGCTGCCCCGTCATTTGTGATAGATTGCATGACATAAGGTTGAGCAGGCTGACCTAGCTGTAGCTGCTGCTGTTATTGGCAATTTTCTTGGTTACCTTGGGCGTGCTGAAGTTGTTGAAGTTGTTGACCTAGATGATTAATTTGTAGTTCCTGCTGTTGCATAATAGATTGTAGTTGATATTCAGCAGCTTTAGGTATATATTCTTCTTCGTTAGCTTCCGCCATGTCTGGCGTATATCACTATGTCCGAGGCTAGAGTCAGAGGTGAGGGCTCACCTCTAGCTCCAAATTATTTTACCTTTTCACTTATTAATAACAGAGCATAATGTATTCTGACTTGTCACTATCACAGTTTCCAACTACCAAAATGCTGGTTTCACTAACACCACGCACAATTGTACACTGATAGCTGAGGTTGACTGTTTCCAGAAAGCGATAAGAGCTGCCTCGGGCACGAAGCGTTCGCCTCGGCAGCTCGAACCGAACTGAATATATCTCTAAGAATAAATACTATTACAACAAAAGATTAGAGTTCGTGTTGCATTAAAGCAAATCAGTGTCCGTAAGAAATATTGTGGGAGATCAAAAACAAGATATGCAGGGCTTTGACGCCGCCACAATCATTGTTTTGATTATGCTGTAAGTGTGTGATGGAACTAATTCCCGTTTATGGAGTTCTATAACCATTGGCAACAGTTCTGTTCTGTGGAGCAACAGTTCGCACGGTGGTTACTTTGATAACTGAGTGCGTTGACGCTGCGTTCATTGTTGTGATAGCGCTGCACTCATTTGACTGGTGCGATGACTTGCTGCTGGACGCACTTTCTCGGATGCTTCACACCACTGCCATCGCCTCCGTCATGACCACCATCGTGACCAACACTAGTGAACACTTCACTTCACGGAGGATTTTGGACGTTACGAGTGGGCAATGTGAAACGAGTTAACAGTTTCGGAAAATGGCATCTATGATCCTCCAGCAATGCTAGGAACAAGCGGGACCTTACAAACAGTAGTGAGTTTACAAGTGCAGAAAATACGCGCGTCATGTTTAGGTATTCAGAGACCGTGCAATATAGGAACGATCGCGACGAAACGAAATTTCTTGAAATCCAAGAATACTTTGCTCAAAAACGGAATTTTATTGACTGGCTTCGACAAGCAATCACCAACGATATGACGAATGTTCTTCCTGTGAACAAAAGCTCATACCAAAATTATTTAGCTATGGTTTCAAATTTCACTGCGAATATTGGAATGGGTCAATTTTACCTGACTTACCCCCGATATCGTGCTGTAGATTACACATGGTCGGTGATTCAGTCTCCTCTTTGTTTAATATTTCATAAGCTCCTCACATACCGTACAGTTTTTATTATTGTATCCATTACACATTCATGCACATAGATGTGTATTATAATTTCCCAATTCATAACTGCGATCGCTTTGCATGTTGTGACGATGAATTCTCATTTTGCACATAATAAGACTTCAAAAAGTTTCACAAACGGTGCATCATTAGAGGAGAAGTTATTTCACAATTTTTTCGAATCATGTTTTCAGTCTCCACTAAAAGGTTTGGACGTTCGTTCACGCTTAGAATTTTTATTTCTTCAATTTTCTTTCATCCTTACCAACACATACACGGGGAAGCTTCTTGGTTTCCTTGCCATACATCCTCATTATCCTGCACCAACAACCATAGCGGAAGCGAGAAAATTATACGACATGGTACGCACCTGGTGATATTAAAAACTGCTAAATGGTTCCATGTATTGAAAGAATTGGTTAACTTACTGAATAAACATCAGCTCATCAAACCTGACGAACTTATTTCGCGATTAAAGGAGAAAGCTGAACAAGGAGACGTGGGATTCTTAACTCCATCACGCGATTTCGAAAAAGAAAGTGGTCTTCAAGATGCAACAGTGCAATGAGAGAAAAATATTCTTTGTGTATCCTGAGTGTTTGGGTATGTTCAATTATACGGCGTTTATTGTAAGAAAGAATATGCCGTATTACGACATGATTAATAATTTTGCTTTGCACGTGGTTGAATCAGGAATGTAGATTATTGGTACCTTTCTGATCGATTCAAATGACGTGGCAGCGAGTGCTTATGGCTGATTCCACTGCAGCACCTCAAACAAAGTCATTGTCATGGAAAAAGCTATCCGGACCTTTTATTTTGATGGTTCTGAGACTGGTTGTTTCCGTTGTTGCCTTTGTAGGGAGTTCGCTGATCGTTGAGAGATATTGTTAGCTTTTGATGGAAATTCAGACAACATCGAACACCAATTCAACGCTTTACTTACTGAATCTTCTTCTCTAATGTTGATTTATAATCTTCCCTCGCGATTGAAGAAAAATCTTCCTCCCTTACAGCGGTGGTAACAAGGCGATGGGCATTTTATTAAACAAAACAAAAACGCTACAAATTGTTCTGTGTATAAATATTATATACTGTTCATGATGTCATATTACCTATTCGAAGGTGATTTCTTTATGGAGAGAGCGACGGTTTGAAGAGATTGCGTTGTTGTGAAGAAGCGAACTCAAACTAAACTCGCCGCACACATTCGAGAGGACCTTCGACGGCAGTAAGAACGCGGCGCCGCAGATTCATTCATTTGTTTAAAGTGCTGTGGAACTATCGTAGGCATCTAGAGTGCTACCAAACAAGTTTCCGCATTGCTTAACGTTTTATTCTACGGATTCGACGACATTCTGGAATAAGGAACCCAAAAATGATCCAGACAAGGTGGTAATGTACTACATAAATTTGTTTTAAAAATGTCTTCCCCTGAGGGGTCCAGCTTAAACGGGTTGTATCCGTCGCCCTGGAATACCATCCGGAATCCGCCGTCTGGAATTCCATCCACAATTTATCATTCGCAATTAGGGTCTTGGGAAGGGGCGTCCCTCTGACCAGTTCCCCTCTATTTCTAGACTTACCCCCAGTAACCAGCACCAGCACCCAGGCACCAGCGGTCGAAAGCGTGCAGCCTGAGCACTCCGCCCCGTCCCGTCCCTCAAACATTGTTAATTGGAAAAACACTTAATGTTGGTGAACACATACAAAATTGTTGGTGAATGATACGGAAATTACGACGTCTTGGTAAATCGTACACACCTTTTCAGCATGAAACAGTCATATTTTAATTGGAATCCATCTGTATTGTTACAGCTTTTTATTTCTTCATCCTCGTTTATTGTTCATCTATTCATTATAGTTTTATCCATTATTTTTCAATACTATTATTTCATTTATAAATGAAACTCACCCATATTTATTGAACATCTGTAGAATACCAGATGATTTATTCCTGGTTGATGTTTCTGGATATGAACGTTTCTCGTTTAATCTCATCACGTGTTTCAAAAGAATACATGCACTCACAATCGCCCTCGTTCATGAATGGTTTCTGGAAAAACTGTGGACGTTGATTGCTAGTGAGTAGTTCATGGTAAAAACGGAGGACAGAGTTGGAAGTGAGAACGAGGTTTTCTACGTGTATTCGGTAAGACGGAAGATGCCCAGGAGCCGTGTTAAGAGGAACATCGTCAATAAATTTCCGCAGAACAGCGCCATCAAACTCCTACATCGGCACAAAGAAGTCTTCGTTTATATGATCCCCGAATTCTAAACAGAAATGTTATCAGCGGCTTTTTTCAAGTAGCATACAATTTTTAAAATGTTTTAACAAAGAAACGATTTTCGATAGAATTTTAACTCAATTTTAGATTGTAAAAGGAACGGCTAGAATACACGTAGCTGGGAGCTATCAAGATAACGCTTTCAGGGGCATGTTACTGCGAAGAACAGTTGTTGGAGAATGGTTTCTCAAAAGCGTCCAGAGACACAGTATGTCAGTCAAAAACTGCGGATTTCGGACAGATGCCCTTTAGGCGATGACTAGGAATGGGTGATTCAATCGCGATTAGTACAACAATCGATTAGTTTATACAATTAATTGAAAAATTGAAATCGATTATTTTTTTTTTTTTTTTTAATTTATTTTTATCCGATCGACCATATGGCCTTACAGAAGTGAGAACATTATTTATTAATTAACATTATGGAAACTTCCTAAAGTTTTTCAGTGTTCTTACTCGGCAAGTAATATTAATATTGAAATTTTGATTTTATTTTTTTTATTAGCTGTGGAAAGATTTTGAGTAAGGATTGTATAGGTATAAAGGTTTGAAAGATTTTGTTGTTTTTTGTTTTTAAGGCGGTTTGAAAATGTCTTTAGAAATCTAGATTTGATTCGGTTTGGGAGTTTGCTTGTTGTCCTAGTTGAAAATGGGCTGTACTTGGCAGGATGGTAAGAGATTGAAAAATTTGGAGGATAGGTTGATCAGATGATCAGTGATTGATGGTATTTGGAGTTCATAATGAATTTGTTTATTGGGTATAAACCATGATGCGTTAATGAGTCTTCTGAGAAATTTGTTTTGGAAAGTTTGTAAAGCGTTTATATTACTGGGTGCAACGTTTATCCAGGCTGGACAGGCATATGTCAAGGTGGGTCTGATAATACTTTTGTAGAGGAGCAATTTAGTTTCAACTTTTAAAGTGGATGGGGAATTAATAAGTGGATATAGTTTGACTGCTTTTGCTGTTGCTTTTGTAATACTGCCTTAATGTGTTGCTTCCATGTTAAACGTCTATCTATTAGTACTCCAGATATTTTGTGGGTGTGGAATTGTTTAACCAGAGTTTGAATTATTTATTTTAAAGGTGGAGGGTTTTTGGTTTCGGAGGTGAAAATCTTTGTTTGTGTTTTGGGGGATTTATCTTGAGTCGCCATTTATGGAACCAGGTGGTGAGAGTGTGAAGGTGGGATTGAATATGGTCATATGCTAATAGAATGTTTTGATGAGATGAGAATAATGCTGTATCATCTGCATATGGGTTATGTTAGAATCTGTGATGTGGGATGATCTGTGTATAGATATTGAAAAGAATGGGAGCAAGTACAGATCCTTGAGGACACCTGAAAAGAATACTGTGTGTTTTGGGAAAAGAATGTGGTTTACTTTGACCTGAAAAGTTCTATTTGTAAGATAACTGTGAATAATTTTTGAAGATAATCGGGAGTACCTATTTGGGTAAATTTTTATAAAGTAAACCTTGATGCAAATGCTGTCAAATGCTTTAGTTATGTCTAAAAGACTGCTTTTGTGTGCTTTTTTGAATGGAAACTATTTGCTATATGTTCGACTAGACGTAATAGAGGTGATTTGTTGAATGATTTGGGTTTTTGAAACCAAATTGTGTTTTTGGTATGTGTCATTTGAGTTTAGAAATGAACTAGGCGACTGAGAATTAATTTTTCAAAATTTTAGCTATTGTTGGGAGCAGACTAATGGCCTGTAATTTGAAGGGTCATTAAAGGGATTATTTTTGGTTTATTGATTGGTAATATAATAGCGTTTTTCCCAAGTTTGAGGAAGCAGCCAATTCAGTGCAGCATTGAAGGTGGCTTTAGGCTAAATGCAGCTGAAGGGAATTGTTTAAGTGTTTGGTTTGTAATGTTGTCGTGTCCGGTGATTTTTGTTTTCAGCTGTTTGATGATTTTTGGGTTTCTACTGGGAGATGAAATGAATAGGGTGTGGAACTGTAGGCTGTGATTGTTTCATAAATTCTGTTATTTCTTTATTGAATTGCGGGTTTAAATTAAATTTCGGTTTGAATGTTTCAGAGAGGTGTTTTGCTATTATTTCGGTTTTTTGATGTTCTGGATAAATTAATACATTGTTTGAAATAAGGGAGAACTTGTTTTTCTCTTTAGTAAGTATTTAATTTTGCATTGCTGTCGGAGTTTGGGTGGAGTTTTGAAGATGCTGCTGGGAAATTTTACATGTTTGTGATTGGTAATCATGATTTTAATTTCTTTGGTAAGTTTGTTTATTTTTTTTTTCGTTGCGTTTCGGTTTAAAAACCATTTTGCTCTAATGGCCGTTTGGTTTTAATGTGATTTATGATATAATATGGAAGTGCATCACATTTGGTTTTTAGTTGTAATGTGAGGAGTAGTTGATTCGGATGAGCTTGTGATTGTTTGAATGATATTATGATTGAGTTGTTGAGATCATCATTATTTTTATGAGTTGGAAAGATTATTTTGGCTAATTAACATTTTAAAATAGTTCCAATTGGTATAACCTTTTATTTTGGTGTTTTTATGGTGAATAGTGTCATTTGATATGTCAATGGTAATTTTAATAGGTAGGTGATCTGAGCTAATTCTGCTATTACTATTTGTTGAATTGTTTGGTAGAAATTTTTTGTTATAACTAAATCAGTATATCAGGGTACATTTGTATTGTTAGAAAAGAACGTAGGGAACTTGGAGCATGAATTTAAATTTTTGGGAAGGCTGTATTTGAGTAGTCTTTTGCATGGTAATTCGTTGGGGTTACATCCCCAGGCTTGATTTTGCAGTTGAGATCACCAAAAATTAAAGTTGAAGTGTTTGTAGAAAATATTTCATTAGTTCATTAGTAGGAAATTTTTTGGTTTGGTGGTCTGTAGGCGGCAATGATATTTATTGGTCCGTTATTGGTATAATTTGGATTGCTACAGTTTCAAGGTTATTAGTTGTAGGTGAATGAATTTGTGAGTGTTTTAGTTTACTTTTAGCTATTGCTGTCCCTCCAGAGGGAATTAGTCTGGACCTGTCACTTCTATATTTTGTAGCCGTATAACTTGGCTTTTCTTTTGGAACAAGATGGTTTCACTGATGCAGGCAACGTAATGTTATGATGGCGTAAAGTGGTGAAAGAGAGTATCCTGTTTTTAATACCGTTAGATTGAAGTTAGAATAGTTAAACTCTTTGGATTATCCATTTTTTGGGTTGTTGGATTGGTAGGGTGATATTGCTAATAGGCAGGGATATAAGTTAGAAGTAAATATTGAGGTTCTTAAATTTATTGATTTTTTCTTTCTGAAGGATTGTAGAACACGCAGAAAAATTTTAGGAAGTTTTGTAATTTTTCAAATATAGAACATAAATTCTTCACTGTTATCATGATCATATTTAAAATAAGTGAACTTGTTGGAAAAAGAAGAAACTGTGTTGAGTGATTAAATATGTTTATTGCGTTTTTATTATCCCTGTTGAGATTGACGACAAAAAATTTTGAATTTGGGGAATAGCGTTGACAGAACTTGGGTAACTACTTTTGTAATAATGTTAGTTGTAAATTTTCAGTTACTTGTGTGGTTATTCCATTGATTAGTTGAGGCGTTAATTAGTGTAATTTGCAATATTTGGTCTAGTGGGAAGTGGAGGAAAAATGTTGACAAAGTTTGTGTGTTAAAATCAGCATTGGTGGGAACGAGTGATTAAATGTATTCATTTTAGAGGGAGTTTATTATTTGTTTTCAGAGTTGTAATTTACGGTTTTGTTCAAATTTTGCATAATTTTTGTATGTAGGACATCCTTTATAATTAGCTTGTGGTTCTGAAAACAATTAACACATTTGGGAGTTGTTTTTTGGGTAGTTTACATTCAAATAATGATGATTACCATGCATCTCGATCTTGGGCTGAGCCCCGTTACTTGTGAGGGCCATAAGCTGGGCATTTTTACATTGTATTGGGTTTATTGTTCAATTAAATTTAATTCTAATAATATAGCTCTAAGATTTAATATTTGTCGGATTCTTCATTGTCAATAAGATCTCCCACTGCTTGTAGGTGTTTTATCTTTGTTGTAAAATCTGTGCACTTTAATACTGAAAAGTTTTAGATTTGAGTTCGTTTATAATATCTTCGTCTTTGAAGTACGTGGAACATCCTGAGAACAACTGCAAATTTTTTTTACTGTAGGGTCCCATGGAGTGGAATTGTACATTGTTTTGATCACAGAAATGTCTGAAATCGAAAGTCTTTAATTTCTTGGAAAAATATTTTAATATTGTTATTTTCAGTTTTTGTGTAAAGTTTCCTGAGGTAACACTTTTAATGTCATTGATAAGGCGGTTATAGTTTTCAACTCCGTGGATTATTGGTGGGATTTTATTTTTTTTTGCTAGATTTTCATTTAGTTGAATATTGTTATTAACTGGTTCATTTGTTTGAAGTAGTTCATATCTGTTACTCACTGGTCAGCATAACCTACGTGTTCACTGTCTGGTGCCTTTTTAAATCTTTTTCGCTCTTCTGATTCAGTAGATTGGTAAGTGCCCATCTTTTTGGAGTTAGGTTTTAATTTCATTAATGTTTACGTTTTGAGTTCACTTGCAGGTTGTTGATGTTGCAGGAGCTGCGTTGGTTGGTAATGCGGCGGTAATGGCGTATAACCATTTTTTGGCTGTTGAGGTTTTGCTGCTGTAGTAGTAATTGTTTTTGTAGTTGCTGGTGGTGGATGAGTTTTTCCCATCCATATCCAGGATTGCATTCATAGCGAGATACCAGAGAGCCGGTTTCTGCTAAGCTTACTTCGTGGGGACTTATTTTTCCATCACGGATCCTTTCACAAGTTGACACTGGTTTCACTATACACTCGGAAACGTTCACTTTTCAGTTAAATTGGCCGTTCATGCTGCAATGCAGCATTTTTGGCGTGGACCGCCCAGAACTGGTGCGGGTTTAAACACTCGCGCGTCCTAGGTTACACGATAAGCTGATACTATAACTCAACTTGACTACTGAACGCGAAAGGTTAAGCGTGCGGGCGCTCGGAGAGGGGTTTCGACGGAGTAAACTCGAACGATTATTTTATACCGATAAATGTATAAATCGATTAATTTTCCCGATTTGTAGGTAGATTATTTTTTAAATTTAAATATTAATTTTCAAGGTGAGCAAAATATGAAAGTACATCTCTACTTTTGAACTTTAGTAACGGAATTCCTCGTCTCTGCGCACTAATGTAATGTAGTTTGTTTCTATTCGATATTGTTCATTTGAAGATCTGTTTTTGAGATTTATTTTATAAAATGTTTTGTAAAAGATAACTTTATTTCTTTTGTTGTTTATTGAAATAAAATTAAGAATTGAAATTTATTCGATGCATTTATTTTTTAAAAAACCGTGTATTTACATTCTTCTGTATTGAATTTAAAACGTTAACGTTATTTTAGTTAATGAACATGCTTTTTGATTTATTAAAATAACAAATAAATTTGACTTAAACACATAAAAGTTTAATTAATAAAAATTTAACAAGATAGAAAATTGAGAATGATTCGCATTATCATGATAGATTTTCTTAAAATTTTTAAACGGGTTTAAATTAATTTACAAAAATTTATGTCGGTCTGTAGTTGCTACGTGCTTTTTAAAATTCTCTATTATTTTTTTTTTGGTCTATTCTGACCCACATACTTTTTCCGGATGCCCTCTTCTCCATGTCCCCTCTCAGCCCCATTTTCAATTTCATTTTTTTAATATTTTGTTTCCAAAAAACAGAATCAAAATTTTCTTTAAGTAATTAAAAAGGTAAAAACATGTCTAAATAGAAATTTTAATTGTAAAGTTTGGGGCTTTTTTTAAAAAAATGGCATTAAGCGGCAGGGTATAAGCGAAAAAAGCAATTTTCCCCATCTATTGATTTCAAAAAACTTCATTTGCTTTGAAACTCTTCAGCTCACAAATGCAGTGTTTTACAAATCGATGGTTTTCATTTTAACGCAAGATATTAAAAAATTCCCTTTGAAAAATTTGAAAAAGCAAAATAAAAGAATAAACGTTATTATATGATACAGTGGAATTACTTTTCCTTTGAAAAAAAAATTTTCCTTGATAAAATAATTTAGTCTTTTTATAAAAGTTCCCGACGGAAAAACTCTGACATTCTTGACTCCTATTAAAATTTTTAAAAATAAAGCCAATTTTTTTTTAAAAACAAAAGCTAACCCAAATTTTCTAAAAATTTAAAAATCAATAAAAAAGGCCCTTTTGAATTGAATTTTGTGTTGGTGGTATATTCGGAAAAAGCTTAAAAAGACCCTTTAGCCCCTCAAATTCGAATCAGATCTCCGCATCTAAACGACCCCTAATCGACCTCCAAAAAAAACCTAACGTTCTTGCACTTAAATACTATCCATAATGTTACGTTTGAATTGTGATACATCAGTAAATTCTATTAGAATCCTTAAACTTCTCTTGTTTTGAAAACTTGGAAGGAAATGATTTAAAATCTAATACTGAAATATTTTCCCGGATCGTAAAGGGTATTTAACTCCCCCTCCTGTCCCCTTTAATACCCACCTTTTCCCCCAGTGATTGGATTTCTCCCTCAAGCAGTCCTCACCACGCTTCCCCTTTTAACCAACCCCCCCGGGCCTCTCCCCCAAACAACTCCCCAAAAAGAGCATGGGGCGGGCTAATGATCTAAGGAAGTTTGGGGGCCCCCCTATCATTGTGATTCCCTTTTCCCCGGGCACCCCGGGGCCCCAAAGACAAATAGGAACGGGGGAGAGTTGGAAGGGATCATTCATTGTGGGGCCCGTTGGTCACACTTTTTTTTCTCTCTCTCTCTCTCTCTCAAATATATTTTATATATATATATATATATATTATTTATTTTATACCTCTTTAAAAAAAACTTTCCTCCACCCCAAAAATCCACTCTTCCCTCCTCTCACGTTTCTTCCCCCTCCCCTTCTTCTCCCCTTTTTCACATTTGAACCCCTTTTCCCTTTTTTTTCCCCCTTTCTCTCCCCTATCTCCCTTTTTTCCCCTCTTCCCCCTATCTATCATTTCCCTTTTTCTTTTTATGATTTTCCTTTTTTAAGTTATAATCCATTTTAATTAAAAATCAGAATTTCCCAGTAAAATTTCTTTTCTTTTTGAAAAAAGGGCACGTGCCGGAAATTTAAAATTACGTCGTGAAAATTTTAAAAAAACAAAATTAAAATTAATTTAATTAATTAATGTTTTTAAACCCTTTTCCCTTTTTAAATTAAGCAAGACGTGGAACCCAAAAATCGGATCGGGTTCATTGATTTTGAAATTATGTAAATCTTTAACAAAGTAAAATTTAGGGATTGTTGAAAAGTTAAGGGAAAGGATAGTTTTTTTAAATTTTGAAAATGTTGAAGGGATCGTTTAAACTTTTGGGGTATAAGTGGGGGGTTTGGGGTATAAATGGCGACCCGGGAAACTGGGGCGGGCACATTAAATCGTCATGAATGCAAAGGGGGAAAGGACTTTTCCGCATTTCCAGTGGCGATCACCGGGAAGTTATTTTTTTTTTTTGAAAATTTAAAAAATCTGTCAAGAAAGTTTATATTTATTTGAAAAAAAAAGGTTGGGGTTTTAAAACCAAATCCATTGGTGGATGAATGGTTTTTGAAAATTTTTCATTGAATGAGTATTGTTTTTGTAATTCTTGGGGATATGATTTTGTTTTATTTTTCATCCGTCAAATTTTCTTTAATTTATTCTTTGTTTTTTAATTTAAATTTAAAAAAAAAAAATAACTAGAGGAATGGAAAAACCCGGGGACATATTGGGTTATCATTAAAGGGAATTTTATTTATAGTTAGTGCGCCCCCGGCGAATACCTTTTTAAATTAACCGGGTCATTTTCACGCGGGTGTATGTTATAAACGCTAGGGGACGGGAAAACAAGAAGTTTTAAAAATTGAAAATGGAAAAGTAAGACAATGAAGAAAATAAATTGGAAAAACCAGGAATGGAATAGTGAATAAAATAAGGAATAATAAATTTAGATATATTTAAGGGCAACTGGGCAGAAAAAATAGATATTTCATTTTTTCTTTTTTATTACCTCTATCTCCCCCTTTGGAGTGTAATTTAAAAAACAGATAAAAATTTGGGAAATTAAAACTTTTATTTTTTATTTTTTTTTCTTTTTGGGTTTTTTTTCTTTGGTTTATGGTTTTTTAATGTTTATAAATAATTTTAAATAAACAAGTTATAATCATGTTGTCTCGTCTCTCCTTTTCTTTTTGTTCCCCTTTTTTTTTTTCTTTATATTTTCCTCTTTTTTAATTCTAAAGGGAATGAAAGAAAAAAAACAGAATCTCGTGTGATTTACGTTTCCATTTCTCGTGTCGGAACCCGGAAATTTCATTCTTTGATTTTTTGTAAACCATAATTAGACTGGAGACAGCCCTTTTACTCGTCAGGTGGTTATAATCCTAAAAGAAAATTTTTGGTTTCCTTACAAAAATATCTTTTTTTTTAAAACGAATTTTTTCTTCGGGAAACGGATGATTTATGATGCTATCTGCTTTTTTTAGGGATCGGCAAAGGCATAAAAGCAAAGACGTTTCCCAAGCCAAAATTTAATATAAACAATCTCTTCCCTTCAAAGCGTAATTTATTATGTTTCTTTCTATGTTTGAAAGGGCACCTCCTTTTTTTAAACATTTATCCTAAAAACATAGTATCTCGACCCCCCCCCAGTTTGTTTTTAAGTAATATTGACTTCAAAAACTCATTAAAAAATTTCATGGCTCATAATTCAAATTTTTTGACGCCAGTATACATAAAAATTAGAAAATAAAAAAAAATTTAAAAAAAAAAATTAAATAATTTTTAAATCTAAATATGTAAAAAAAATAGATAAAGGTAAATAAAAAAAAAAGTAAAAAAAATAAAAAAAATAATTAAAAATACAAAAATGACAAATAATTTAAAAAATACATGAAAGTTGATAAAAAAATTAAAACTAAAAAAAGTAAATAAAGGGAAAACAAAAAAAACCCGCTCCCCCCACGGCCAGTTGGGACCCGGACGGCCGGACTTCGGGGGGGGGGGGGGCCTGGCCCCGCGTGCGGCGGCCGCGGACAAGCTGTTATTGGCCGGGCCTGCCGCTCGTGACCCCGCGGCCGCGCCCCGGGTGCAGCCGTGCGCCTTGCAGCCCCGTTCTCACGCTGCCAGCCCCGGTGCTGCTCTTCACACTACACTCGGGGGTCGGCGGGCCCCGGGAAAGCGGAGGGAATGGTCTTGGTTCGAGCGGGGGAGGATTTGGTTCTATAACGGGTTCTTTGCTGAAAAAAAATGCCTCGTTGCCTGTGACTAAAAATGGGTGTGTGAGGGTTTAAGTTAAAAAAAATCGCTGCTGTATCATTTTGCCCACGCGGGCACACCTCCAACCACCATTTTGCGGCCTCTGGCCCTCAAGTCCCCGGGTGCGATATCAGAAATGAAGTAGGGGAAAGCCCAGGCAGACAAGGTGGCGCCAGTCCGTGGTGGGGGCCCGTGTGGCCCCAAAGATCATGGGGGGGGCATTTCCCCCTGCCCCCCCCTTGGGAGGGGGGAAGAAGCTCGCGATGCCTCAGGGCTATTTTGGGGCCTCCCCCCAGAGCGGGGGAGTCGCACATTTCGAGAACTGGGGAAGTAAGTGCCTGGGGGTGGGGGTGATTTCATTAAGTGCATGTTTGGGGTTCTTTTTTTCTTCTGGCAACGGAATTTGAACTGTACCCGGTTTGATTTGGATTGTGTTGTTAAAAAAAAACTTGGTGAAGAACTGTTTTTTTAGTACCTCGTTCTAATTGGCGACTGGGTAAAGAAAGCGAGGGAAAGAAGTGCTCAAACACTTTTGGGGGCAACAGAAAAGCAACGGCAGCGGCGACAGCAGAGCAAAATCAGGTTTTTTTAAGGCATTGGGCACGCCTAAGCCAACCGATCGCATTGGGCCCTAATTTTCAGATTTAGCCGGATAAGATTTTGGACTTCATACATCCAGATTGAACCAGCATTTTTATATCGGGGGTCACAGATGTTTCAAAAACTTTTTTTGGTTTCTCGAATGAATTATCGAACTGCTTTTTCCGTTAAAAAGAGGGGGAAGGGGATTTCCCCCTAATTAATGGAGGAAACTGTCTTTACATTTTGAAAGGAAATCTCATTAGGTGGCAGAAAGGTACATTTTTTAAAAAAGCAGAATAAAGCCCGGGACTCCACAAAGTGGGTGACGGGTTGACGGGGTTAACAAAGGGACTGTGTGTTTGTGGTTGCAAATCTTTGATCAGAACATGATGGAAAATACGGAAGACAAGGTGAGAATGGGCTTTGCAGCTGGAGGATCCTTTTTGGCTGAGGTCAAAATATAGCTACAACTTTCAATCCCAGTGAGCAGCGAAGCAAATAACGATCCTAGGGAAAGTAATGCTGTTTTCAAAATACAGAGGGTAATGGGGAATCCAGCAAAAGAAAAAGGGGGCCCCGGAGCCGAATTTCCCAAGTCATCAGATTCTGTAGGTGTCACATAGCAGATTAGGTGTAAATTCAGATATGCAAGTGTTATTTTTGGAGTAACTGGTCATTCGGTGGGTGTGTCAGAAAGAAATCAAAAAGCCTCAGGGACAAAAGGAAGAAAAAGAAAAATGGGTAAATTTTTGGAATGGTAATAAAGGTAAAAACAAAAAAAGTGTTCGTGGTTTGGGGGTACAGGCAGCATAATTTCCCATGAAGACCTGGTTCACCGGGTCCTTTTTGGTGCAAATACCCAGATTGGGGGGTTTCCCCAGTGCAGTGGGCCCCAACCTAAACCTGTGTTTTTTTGGAAAAGAAAAAATTTGGGTTTAAACCCCCTTGGGGGGCCAAGTTTTTAACCCCTGGGGGCCCAAAGGGGGTACAAAATGTCCCCCAGAATTTTTTCGTTCTTTGCTTTTTTTTAATAAATCACTTAAAATTTTTATTGATATTACTTTTTAAGTGTTCTTCATAAAAATTAAAAAGTATCTGTGATTATTAGAAATTTAAATAAACAAATTGTTTGAACAAAATTTTTCTTTATTAATGTTAGAAACTAAAATTTGGACATGTATTTCTGTAAAACTACAATGTAATTAAAAATTTTATATACAACATTTCAATGTATTTAATCAGAATATTTTCTTCTTCTAATTCAAACAGTTTCCCCCTTTTTTTGCATTTGCTGCACACCCACTTTGGCATGGGAACACATGAAATCCTTTTTGTCTTTGGATCTGGCGTAGAATACACATCTCCCGTTTTCTTCCTGTTGGGACTTTCGTGTTTCATGCTGACGTACTATTCCAAAGATGCTGCAGATCTTCAACTTGGGGGAAATTTTGGAGTTTCTTTTTGCGTCGTTCAATATGTGGCTTCACGAGCTTTTTTGAAGCTCAACAAAAAGAAATTCTTCTCTTATTTTTTTTTCACTCATCCACCCCAGGATTACAATCGAAAAAATTATACATTTGGGCTGCTGTGTCTAAGATATTCATAAAAAGGCGGAATGGCCACCTTCGAGTCTTCTGCAGCTGTATTCGCGTATTCTGATCATAGTGTCTACTCCCGGGTTTCGTTTTGTTGTGTGATCTATTATTTCAGGGAATTTTTTCTTTCATGATCCTCTAGTATTGTGTCATCATGATGTTGAGTTGACAAAATATTACACATTTCTTGGGTTTTTGCCGTATGGGCCCGATCATGGTTTGTGAAAAAACGAAAAATTTCGAGTTTCTTTTTTACAGAACCCGGAATGTCTTTCTTGTTTTTCTTAGTGTTCCTGTCAGGGTTTTGCTGTAAAAATCTAGCTAAATAAAATCAGTGAAAAAAAATTTTCGACAGTTACACCTCGACCTGAACCAACCATAGCGAACTAAATCCCAAAAAGACTCGCTTTTTTGCCCTTTTCTGGTATGTTTTCCCAATTTTTTCCCCAAAAACATTTAAAAGTCACATATAATGATAGACGTCCCAAAACCCCACTTTTATTTCATACCGCCCGGTTTGATCTCATATATACTCTGAACGGACATTTTCCTCAAACGTTAACAATTGTTCTCGACCGTAAAAAATTCCGGTTCGAAACAGTCTCGGGAGTTTTCCCAAAATTTTTTGCACACTTCCGAATTGGGCCCAAATTTTTTTCTCTTCTTCTTTTTTCGCATCAATTTGTCATCAAAACGAATGAGCGCAGTAACAATTTAATCCCTTTTAACATTGTTGCTGGATAAAAATTTCTGCAATTTTCTCCGTTGTCCACATTTCGTCTATTCGTCTTGATTTTCTCCAAAACACCCCCCAAAAAAAATACCGAAAAAAGCTTGCATTTCAATTTTGTCCGTGGGGGTGAAAACCCCATTTTTATTGGGTGTTCATTATTCCTTTCCCCCCTGACCCTTTTACCTTCTTCATTTTGGGGGTTTTTCGTTAATATTTCTGTAATCTGCAAAAAAAAATTCTAGCATGTTTGCCCTTTTGGCCCTTCTTAAGAAAGCAGGCGTTTTCAGAATGTTGCAGCTGACCCCCAAAACCAGGCTTGTTTGACCATGCAAAACGACCATTGGAAGAAAAGTATCCTCATCATCCCTATTTTCGTGTAAATGTTCTCCTCTTATCACTTAAAAACCCGATTTGTCCTTTCTTCGTCGTTTTTTTAACACAATCTTCGTCGGAAGATGAATCTATTCCAAAAAGTCGCCTCAATTTTCCCCATCAGTCAGTCTTGCCCATCGATTGTCGTGAACTAGCAAAAATTTTTTCAAAAAAAACTTGGTTTTTTATGAAAAAAAACAAGTACCCAACCTTCTAATAATATTATTTTTTCGAGGAATGGAAATTTTAAAAGGGGCCCAAATGGGGGGTTGTTTTTACCCCCAAATGAAACTATTTTTAAAACAATATATGCACTCTTATTTGAAATAAATAATAATTTTGTATTTCTCAAACTCTAAAACTTGGCTAAAAGGACTGGCATCCCGAATTTAATACTGTAAAAAAAATTTCAAAAAAATCACTGGGGTACAAACTATACCCCCTTGCCTCAAAAGGGGTTAAAAGGGATTTTCGGCAGTGATTGGTTACAGGAGAAAAAAATTTACAGTGGGGAATGGGAAGAAAGACAATGTGATGGGGGTGGACGTGTTTTGTACCTTCAAATTTTAAAATTGAGGACCGGGTAAATTTGGTCTCGAAAAAGGTGCCTTTCGGCGAAAAGAAAATTTTGGCAAAGGGTTTTGAAAATTTGTTCCAGGATGGTCTCGGAAAGCCACGTTGGGAAGCACATCCAGCGAAAAACGGGGCGGGCCCCGGGTCTGGCGCGCCCGTTCCTCTGGCACTGCGGGGGGCGGTGAAAGAATTGGTGGATTAAAACTTTTATTATTCGCTAGTAGGGGCTACGTTTTTGGGGTCTTTTTAAAACCCCGTGAATGCGCTCGAGTTGAAAAATATCTATTCCCCCCCCAGAGGGAAAGGGGGCCCGTTCAGGTTTAGCTGGGGTAAATATCTTTCTAAAAAGATCTTCAGGATGCCTACCTACCTTCCATTGGACGGGAGTCTAAGCAATGTCTGACAGTGAATACGCCGTTAGGGTTGTTCCAATTTTGAGACCCGTTCGGGGGAGCATCGCAGCTCAATTTTCAAAAAATCCTGGAGCAATTAATAGGAGTGCCTAGCATCTGGATGACATTGTATAACAGGGAGGGCAAATAAGGGCATTTCGGACCTAAGGGGCTTTTGGAAACTGCAGGGGTCGGTTTAAAACAAAACTAAAAATTGAGTTCTTTAAGCCCTGCAAACCCTTATCTAGGGCATATGATAGATAAAGGGCATTAGGTAGCAAGTCAATGAAAACCATTGTGAATCTTCCTCCCCCTAGGGGCTTAATCAACTGCAATCATTTTTTGGTAAAGGGAAAGTTCATTCAAGATTTTCCCCGGGACGCCTCAATGCTCTACGTAGGAAGGCGCCAGTTTTTTGGGCCCGGAACCGAGCGTTCGAAAAAAAAGAAAAGGGACTCGTAGGCAGTGAAACTAGGGTTTTGCCCGGGCAGAACACTCAACCCCAACGGGGCGTCTGACTACGGGGGTTGGGCGGGGGTCATCGCAGAAAAACGAAATTTGGGGAAAGGGAAAACCCCATCGCGTTTGCGTCCAAAAAGCTCAAATCCATCACTAAATCGCTCAATTTAAAAAGAGGGATATCGATAATATTTGGGTGTAAGTTTAATGAAAATTTTTGGGAACAGGTTTAAAACTTTTAAACCACAAGCCCCCGGTGGGTTGTTCCATGGCGGAGGATCGGGTAAAACACTGGGGAAACTCGAGATGGCTCTGTTCCTTTGGATTATAATTTCGTATTATTTTTAATCCACAGCTGAACAGAACAGATGTCCTATCAGGGCTGCCCGGGGGGACCAGATAATGGGTTCGACGAACAAGGCTGGAATGTCTGCGCTGGACCAGCTCCAAAAAGAACAGTTTTCGTTTCCCCTGGACCAGCGGTGTAACCGAAACCGACCAGGACCTCCTGGCAACATCGGACTTTTATCAGGTCAGGTAAAAGGAGTTTCCGATAATTTGGAATCCCCCCCTGTGGGGTTTAGGGGGAAAGGGTTAAAAATTAGAGCAAGTGCTGCTGTTAGAACCCGGGGGCCCGGTGAGGTGGTCTCCCAATTTTTGAGACAAAAAGGGGGCTAAGCATTTGCCCAAAGGGGCCTGGGGTTCCTCCCAAAAAAATTAGCCAGGAAATTTTTCTGGCCCAGTATTGATAAAGATGAAATCAGGGTCATCCTGGAGCCGTGCCCGGCTTTCAGAAAGTCAGGAAGCAGTTTTAAGGAAAGGCCGGAGCCTCGGGTTGGCAGAGAATCCATCGACCGGGGCCCTATCGAGGAATTTGGGTTTAAACTTAGTAGATGCTTCATCAGGTTTCCCTTACGTAATTCCCTTTTGCGCCCAACAGATTGCACAATTCGGCCTTCAGTCGGTATTTTCCATGGGGACTATCGCAAAAGGGGCTCCCGACAACGGGCCCCCTTTTCGGAGGTTGTTTCGGAAAATTTTTCAAACCAACGGGTTGGCATTCGGCACCTCCTTTTCATCCGCGTTCCCAAAGGGAGGAAAGCGCTGTGAAACTTTCAAAAATCGATGAACAAGGCGGGGTGAAGGCGGGGATCAGCGGGGAAACAGTCTGAGCTCTTATCTCATATAGAGCTCATCCGGCAAAAAGGAACTATGGGGCAGAGGCTTCCGGTCGACAACCTCGGACGTTCTGTCTCTACCCGAGGGAAAAAACGTACAGAACGACAGCCAGGTTGAAGAGGGCGCTGGGGGATGCTCCCCCGCGTAATTCCCCCGTTGGATCCCGGGGGGGTAGTAAAGTAGAAAGGGTCAGGGGCTAACGGTAAAATTGGGCAGACGGGTTAGAAGGCATCAAATTGGGGCCCCAACATTTTTCCCGGGGAAGGGCCTGGATCTCGGGGGACCCAGGGACAGAAACTTTTTCTCAAACCGTGATACTCCTTTCTTGCGGGCAGGCGGTTTTTTTTGGCGGGGAGCGAGAACAGCGCCCCAGCCAGGACACCATGGGTCGATCATGGGGGGCAGTCCAAAGGGTCGCCCCCCCAAGCCTCGGGGGGAGTGCCGGATGACGCTCAGCCGGAGCAACGCCACGGACCAACCCCAGCAACCGGCCCCGACGCCCAGTTCGAGCGGGCCCGACCCGCCCGGGGGGCAGGCCGACGGTGCCCCCCCAATGGACTGCGAAGCGACCCTCGGGGACCCACGGGGGTCAACGGGCTGTCGCACCGGAGGAGGGGACTGGGGACAGCCCGGGCGTCGCGCCACAGCGGAACCGAGGAGCGGGAGGGGTCCCCCCGGTCCCTTTCTCGTACAGTCCGTACCTAGCGCCTCGTTCAACGACCACTCAGGAAATTTTTGAATGGGATCACCCGCAGGAACCGCCCCCGGGGCATGGGCCCCCGGGGCGGCGAGCCGAGACGTTCACAAGAGGTTAAGGTACAAACCATATCAACCCAAAAAAAGAAAGGGGGGGTGCCTTTCGCTTTGTGCCCTAACGGGCACACCGACCGGCCCCATTTGCCCTCTGGCCCTGCGGAATCGCGCCGGGGAGCGCGACTAGTCAAAATGGAAGTATGGAAAACCCCCAGGCAGGGCAAGCGGTGGCGCCAGTCCCCGTGGGCCCGGGCCGTGTCGGGCCCAAAAGATTGGGGGGCCTTCCCTGCGCCGCCTTGGAGGCGGAAATAAGACTCGCCCCCCTGCCTCGGGGCCCCTTTTTGGGGGTCCCCGGGCAGTAAAATCGATTTCGGGAAATGCGAGTAAGTGCCAGGGAGTGGTGATTTCGATTAAGTGTTATGTTTTCGGTTCGTTTTTCTTCGGGGAACTGGAATTTGCTTTTCACGGATTTGTTTTGGGTTGTAGTTTGTTAAAATAAAACGGTGAAAGAACTTTGTTGTTCCTATTGAAATTATGAACATTGAAATTGGACTAAAACACTTAAATTTCGTATGTCAATAAAACAAAAACATGTGAAAGTGCTTGTGAAGCTGTTTTTAAATTCATTGATTTTCTAAAGAACAGTGCCCAAAATACTGTATGTCAATAAATAAAACGGACATATTTAAAATATGACGTCGCAACCATATAATATTTCGAAAATAAAATATTACAGTTTTCGTGACCGGCCGCAATTTCGAAGGTGCCCCCACAGTAGGGCGTTACCGTCCCTGGCGGCAGCGCCAGCGACAATCGCCAGCCTTTAAAAGGTGCGGCCGCCACGCCTGAGCGAGCAGGGCGAGTCCCAACCTCCGCCCCTGACGCCTGCCAGCCTGCGGACCTTGCGGCCCGGAGCGAATAAAACGGCCGTGGCCCGGGAGAGGCGAGAGTGAGCGGCCGAGTAACGGGAAGTGGGATAAGTGGTAGAACTTGGAAGTTGCGATTACGACGGACAGTGCTGGACCACCGACTTTCCCACTACGGAGAATTGGTGACTCGGCGATATTTTTAGTGCTTCTACTGGTTTGACAACTCGGCTAAGTTTCTTTGTACATTCTCCTGGAGATTCGGCACTATAGCTCTGTACCTGTTTCTCTATCAATAAATTGTTTATTGAATTTTGAGTGTATTAATTGGAAAATCAAATTGGCGACGGAAAAACAACAATAGGGCCGGGGAAAATAACAAATTTGATCATGCTGATGAACAACAGATACAGCAACAACAGCAACAGATGCAGCAACAGCAGCAACAGATGCAGGCAGCGGCAACAGGCGGAGGCACAGATGGCTGCATTGTTGGAGGCGGTCGTCCCCGCTCCCCAGTTCCTGGTTTCCGGCCAGACGCAGAACAATGGGACGAGTATACACAGGTTGGAGTAGCACCTACTGTGTTACAAGGTAGGAGAGAAAAAACGAAAAGGCGTTTTTTTAGCTGCGTGGCAACAGGTGACCGACCTAATAAGAAAGCTGTTCCCAGAGAGAAATATCAGTGTCAAATGGGCAAATGCTAGAGAAACTCAACAATTACTTTAACAAAGTACCTCATTGGTTGCAGCTAGATTCAAATTTTCAATGCAAAAAGCGGGGCAAACACACAGCAGTGGATTACGGAATTGCCCGGGCTGGCGCGGCATTGTCAGTTCAGTTGCCCGCCATCAGATAAGGAAGTATCATACGCGGAGTTTTTAAAAAGGGACATGGTAGTCTACACACCCAGAAGAAAAATTAGGTTTCAAGCCTTACAAGTGATAACCGTCATTGGAGGAGGTACAACCATAAAACATACAGACATTGAAAGCTCAGATCGAGCAGAGTCGCATGTGCACCATGTCAAGAACAGTGGGTCGATACACCGGGAAGGACGGCAAAGAACACGAGACCGACAGTGACGCCAGGGGATTTAAAGTACAGTGCCGAGAGTGGTTACCGCAACAGAGGCGGCAACCGCAGTGGTGGAGCGAACGCCGACCCAGCGCACGGTGTTCAGGAGAGCTAACAGTGACAGGACAGTGACAGAGTGCAAATCAAGAAATCATGTTAAAAACTGTGGAGGTTACATACAAGAGAACAGTGTAGGTTCCGTAATGCGCAGTTTTTGGTGCAAAAAAATTGGGTACATCGGAAGTGTGCGGAAGAAGGGGGCCCACGGAACGGGTACAAAAACGGGAGCAAGACAGGGAAATCGATATGATCAGTCAAGTACTCGACACCCACAAGCAGGAGAACATGGTTGAAATTGAGCTGGGAAAAGTGCCGGTGATTTTTCTGTTAGATACAGGGCCGCGGTAACACTCATCTTAGAAACACCGGCGATTAGGGTCCCAGGTTGCAGAGGGTACAAGCTTGCGCTTCGGCAGGACCCGATTAAGGTGCTAGGAAAGTGTCTGGGGCAGCTTACAGAAGAGACAGACAGGATTGAATGATCGTGGTGGACCGTTGACGTCACGAACATCTTAGGCCTCGACTCCTTTGATAAGCTGGGTTTGGGAGTGGTGGACTCGGTGAACCGGATCGACGACAAAGAAGAGACACAGGTCATCGGGAACGGGAACAGGATTTTCCCAGAAGTGTTCTCACGGACTCGCAGTGTAGGCATTCGAGCAAGCATCCAGTTGAAGGAGGCACAAACCACGCTTTTTCAAGGCAAGACCAGTCCGTGGGCCCTTAGGAAAAAGGGGCCCGAGGACTGAAACGATTGCAGGCTGATGGTGTTATCACCCCCGTGTCAACAAGCCATGGGCCACACCTTTATCGTAGTAAAAAAGCCAATGGTTCGATTAGATTGTGCGGGATTTCAAAAGTACAGTGAACCAACAGCTGGAAGTAGAACAATACCCAATCCCAGCCGGAAGATTTTTTTTCAAGTTGTCCGGCGGGCGAAAATTTTCGAAAATTGACCTGGGAGCATACCACAGCTACCCTGACCAGGACCCCAAGGAAGTTTTGGAAATTTAACACCCGTTAGGACTCTTCAGGTACAACAGGCTACCATTCGCGTAAATTTCCCGCAGCCCCTGTTCCACGCTGCCTAGAACAGTTGACAGCAGAGCTGAGGGTTTGCAACACCTGGACGATATTAGTCACGGGAGCACGGAGAAGGGCAAAAGGGGAAAACTTGAGAGTGTATTTAAAGTCCCACCAAAAGGGTTAAGGTGAATAAGGACAAGTGAATTCTTTAAGGACCAGGTAGTGTTCTTGGGGCACGTGCTGACAGACCGGCATTTCACCCACTAGCCAACACGTGAAGCCATCCTGCGGCTGCCACCACGGCAGACTGAAGCACTACAGGCATTATTAGGAAAAGTAAATTATTATAATAAGTTCATTAAAACTTTCTACTACCCAGCTCCACTAAACAAGCTAAGGAAGAAAGGGTGAGATTTGTTTGGTACAAGACTGCGAAAGAGCACTGAACCAGTTAAAGGAGGCACTGGTGAAAAGCTAAATTAAACCATTTTGTGCCGGGTAGGCTCACCACAGTAGCGGGTGACGCCTCGGAGTATGGTCTCGGGCGGTATTATCGAAGGACGACAATGGTGTGGAAGGTCAATTGGTTGCCTCAAAATCCCAACAAACATCAGAGGAATTATACAAATTGAAAAAGGAGGCATTGGGGAAAAATCTTCGCGGTGAGAAAATTCCCAAAGATTATTTATATGGTAGTAAGTTCCATATAATAAAGGATCTGAAGCCGCTAGTGCAGTTATTCCCCCCGGAAAACGGATCGAAAGGCACGAAAAAAAGCTGCAAAGGTGGGCGCTATTCTTGTCGGACTACAATTCAGATTCACTTCAGAAGCACGACTCAGCATGCAATGCAGACGCTTTATCCAGGGTTCCAGGGGGCGGACCTGAATTCGACAAGTTGGAGGAAGAATGCCTACAGATCGACTCAGAAGAGTGCTTAGTACTATCAGAATTTCCATTGAGCCAAGAAGATCGCCAGAGACGGACAAGGATCCAGAGCTCGGACAGTGAGGAATTACGTAAGGAAGGCTGGCCCTTAGGTGTTTGAGGCAATGCCTTGGTACTCCAGAAGGACAGATTAACTTGCAAGGCGGGTGTTGCTCTTAGCGGAGAGGAATTCACGAGTCGTCATCCCGAAGGTTCTGAGGAACAGTATTGGACCTCCTCCATGGGGACACTGGGGTTGGGCCGTACGAAGCAGTTGGCGCTCTCACTGTTCTGGGAGGAATGAACGCAGACATCAACCAATTACTTAAGAGGTGCGAGGCCTGCCAACTAAATCAGATGCGCCTAGGAAGGATTTGGTTCCTGGCGGAACCCGTGAGCCGTGGAACGGTGCACATGACTTCGCGGGTCCATTTTGGGACAAGATGTGGTTGGTAGTAGTGGAGCCAATTCCCAAATTTCCCCGTGGTGGAAAATGGCCACCCTCGGCGCAGACCATCAATGCCCTGGAGGATTTTTGTGACCGAATCCCGGTCACATTTTTGTCGGACAACGGGGCCCAGTTCCGTCCCCAAAAGTTTCCAACTTCTGCGCGAGCAATGGGATCCCCATGTCTGGGACCGCCGTTTCACCCGCAATCGAACGGGAGGCGGAAGGTTTTAAAAACCTCAAGACGGGTATGGCGAAAGCGCGCCGGTACGCACAGGTCAGAGCGTTGCTGCGGTCTTGGCCACCCTTTCCCCACCTTTCCAGGCGCGAACGGCGGAGCCCTGCCGAGTGCACACGAGGGGACAACGGAACATTGTTGTCTTTGCAGCCCCGGAGATCCTTACAGGTCGGTGGAACCAGCAAAATTCAGTGGGTGACATGGTTTTTGCCTCTTTTAAAAATGCCCAGCATGGTTCCGGCATTGTAACGGGCAAAGGGGAAAAGGACATACTTAGTCCCACGGGTAGGGTGGTGACACGCCACCAGGGGCAGTTGAGACGGGGGAACCCCAGGTGGATCACTCCCAATGTGTCCAGGGGTTTTCAAAAAAGTGAGAAACCATTTATCCCGCAGAAGCAGCCGCCGCGGGACGAGCGAGCAGAACAGCAGAGCCCCACGGGACGTCGGCAGCCAGGGAGGAAGACGCCGGGAGAAACCCGGACGGTTGCCCCGGAGGGCACCAGGAGGTGGTTTCGCGCCGTATACGACGCAATTGGGCGCGGAGGGGGTCGTGACCGGCGCACGGCGAAGGTGCCGCCACAGTAGGGCGTTACCGCCCTGGCGGCAGCGGCCAGCGACAATCAGGCCTTAAGATGTGCGGCCCCCCGCCTGAGCAGGGGGCGAGTCCCCAAACCCCCGCCCTGCACCCCCTGCCAGCCGCGGACCTTGCGGCCCGAGCGAATATAACCGGGCCCTGGCCGGAGAGGGAGAGAGTGAGCGGCCGGGGTAACCCGTGGGGTGGCGATAAGTGGTAGAACGAAGATTGCGATTACGACGGACAGTGGGGACCACCGACTTTCCACTACGGAGTGGTGACTCGGGGATATTTTAGTGCTTCTACTGGTTACGACAACTCGGCTAAGTTTCTTTGTACATTCTCCTGGAATTCGGCACTATGGGTCTGTACCTGTTTTTTCTATCAATAAATTGTTTATTGAATTTTAGTGTATTAATTGGACACATCACAGTGATAATAAATTAATTTTCCATGTTATGAATGACAGTTGAATGTTTTCACAAGCGTGACGAACGATTATTGATAATATGTTCAAAAAGAAATATGATTGAAAAGGGTTGGATAAATAATGTTGGAATATACTTAGAATTTAAGGCAACGCTAAAAGGCTATTGAAGACAATGTAATATAAAAAAGGACGTAAAGAAACAGTAGTAGGTCAGAGAAGAGCTTTTTTTGTTGAAAACTACGCGGTATAGTGGATCATAGAAGCAATATTTTTTTTTAGATCAGAAGTGGCGAGCGCATTGGGTGGTAGGAATGTTTACTTGGTGAGATGATCTTGAGTTCCTGTAGTAAACGCATCGCCTATTATTTGATTGTAGAATTGTAAAACTTCCAAGATAAGACTGTGATACCGTGGTATACCGTTATATAATTTCACGTTTTAGTTTGGAAGATTTAATTTTCGAATTTGAAATGGTGGAATGTGGGCAGGGGTGGTAGCTAATCGTCTGCAGAAACAAGGGAAATTTAAAAGCATTTTATTTTTGTTTTCCATCATCAAAAAATTGTAGAAAGGCCAAGACTGTTAGTTTTAAGATCCTAGGAAAAAGACATGGCCATTTTTTCAATTATTCAAACTGGGAGAGTGCACTCGAGTGAATGAAGGCAAGGATTTAAATGTTATAAAAGTAATTTTATTTGTATTTGTAAAGAAAGGGAGAAAAGGGTTGTGTATGTAAGTAGAAACCATGACAAGACAGATGACTGAAGCTTGCTAGATTCATCCGAAGATGAATGCTGTCAAATTGTAATAATTTCCACAAATATTTGTGAAAAGTATTATAAATTGAGTACATAAATCCTTATTGAAGTACAAGCATAATTGAGGTCTGTTTAGAAAGGGTGTATACCTTACGCCATTTTTAGAGAGATAATGTTTTTGAATTTTCCATGATTTTCGTTGTAACTCTGAAAACGTTTATTCCAATATTTTGGAATTTGAGTTCAGAATGAGTAAATAAAGAAGACAGTGCACTGAACATTTGACTCGATGAGGTTAAATTGCTTTGTTGTTGTTTGCTATGTACACTATTGACGTGGTATATGCTTTTAAGTGTTTTTAAAAATTGGTTTTCACATTTGATATGACTCATGAATCAGATGTAAATGATAGTTTAATTGATATACTACGTACTGTTAGAAAAATGTCTTACCACGTTTTTACATTCGCATTTAAATTTCCCAAGTCTAGGTTTCAATTGGTCTAGGCCTGAGACTAAATGAATCTATCTCGTCATTTTTTAATTGCTATTTATATGATCTATTCATTTTCCCCCCAAACCGCGTTGATTAAACGCAAACAAATCTGGGACAACGTAGCTCGCCAGCTTTATATGTTTCTTCAGTCTGTCCCAGAGGACAGCACCAACCAGACCAGCTTTGACATCTCGCGAAATGTAACTCTGATTCCGACATAGCAATGGGGGAATTCGATATAATACCACATAAACAAAAGAAAGTTTTTGAGCAGTCGAGTTTGTCTAGGATTCTCCGATCTATGGGCAGTGGATTTAATGTAAGATGTGATAAGTTTCCATGAGTAGTGAAATAACCTAATAATCACAAGAAAGAATTGTAAGAAATAGTCTTGAAATGAATCAGTTATTTGTTGAGAAAATGTTATTATTTTTCAAGTCCGATTGGAACAGTTGACGGGCAGTCAACTAGACACAAAATTCTACACAAAGAACGTTCCCAAAATGGAGACGTTAGAAAATAAAATATAAGACGCCAAGAGTTCTCAGAAACGATAGTCTAGTGCAAACTGTTGTTGTAATACGAACCGTTGTCCGTGAGTGGCTGTAGAAGATACATTTTCTCGGTGAGGCAATTTTATCATCAGTCAGCCATTATGTGAGCTTCTCTGAGGTCAAAACCCATAGCCATATTTGAATTTTTCTAATCTCAATTGAAAACAATTTGTTGTAATGGTGTCATCCAATCGAGAGATAAACGTCATCCTGTAGATTACGAACTCCTAATTGATGAAACCACGACAGCTGATTTACGCCACTGCCAGGTAAAAGAAACTCAAGTATATGTCCCGCATTGCCATGAGTGTTACAACCTGATGCAGCTCAGGAAGCCAAATACTTGCATGAAATCACAGCCCATAGTCAACAAACAACAGACGAGATAACTAAGATTATTCTAGTTTATTCTTAAAGCCTAGAAAATGATAGGCAGTACGTTAGAAATAGCAGTAAAAATTTGTGCAGATGTTATAAATGTCATATACTGCATTTTATGACATTTTTATGAAACTGTATCCCAACCATTGTTAATCCATTATTTTGCCAAATTACTAACAGAGACGTTACTGCAGAAATGAGAAAGAGGTCATTATGTTGGAGCAAGCCAGTGCGATTAAAATGTCAATCCTAGTCCCATTACAGCAGGTCTGAGGTTCATACACGAGGTCTCAGCAGCGGGCACCTGAGTATTTTTATCGCACGTGATTCACTGACATTCCATATCAGGTACTAACATGCAAAGATGTAAAAAAACTGGAAGATATGAATGCTTCAAAGAAATCAGCTGTTTATTAGAAATGAATTTACATTTCACTGTAAGAAGGACTGACTATTCCAAATTGATGAAAGAGAACTGGTGTATCGTCTATGCGAAATTGCAGATGGAGTAACATCTGGAAGTAGCATTATCACTCTCGCCACAATAAATCATTGGTTCCAAATGGGAAATTCAAACAATGAACATGAAACGTAACTCAATCATTTTCTTGTTCAATTAAGACATTTGATTGAAAACTGATCAAAAAATTTAAATAAAGAAATTCACCGCTTCGTCAATAGTTCCCATGTAATGTTACTTTTTAAGTTTTATATTAAATACGCTTTACTTTATTTTTCTGTGGCTGTTTTACCACCTTGCGTCTAGACCGGGAAAAAAACTTGGAACTTGTTCCGAATATTTTATTATTTCATCTTGATATTTTGTGAATTGTTATAAACTCAAAATGAAATAGAAAAGTTCTAGTGACGAACGACAAAACATATGGATACAGGTATTTGATTTTGGATTTTCCATAAACCTCAACATTTAAAAAGTTTTCCAAAATGACTCAAAATTTAATTATACTTTTCCCTAGGGGTAGCGTAAAGCAAGTAAAATTCATAGGATTCATTTTCATTGAAATCGCTGAATGTTTGAAAATTTCCAACGTTCAATAACTTTTGACGTCGTCTTACAACTACAAATTGAAGATAGAGATTTTCCTAATGAAATCTGTTTTCAAAAGTAATATAAAAAGAAAGTAATGTGTACATTTCCAAAATATGGATAGTATTGTATAATTTTACGTGAAATATAGATAATTTTGAACAATTATTTTTTCAAATCGGGTCCAATTTTTCCTTAATTCTTTCCTCCTATGGCAACGAACGATAAAAATTTTATAGGTTTCATTCTCGCCAGTCTTATTTTCACAATTGCAAACATTAACATTGCAAAAGAACAATATTAATGAGAGGGACGTTTGAAAATATAATCTTTCTAAAAACATTCTTTAAAAGGGTCAAGAACAACTTTTCCACAAACGAGTACTGCTTAATTTCTGCTTGATATGAATGCTGTTGATGAAAATCTCAAAACGGCCCAAACGTTTTCTTTATTTTCATGAACAGACGAAATGACGCTTAAAAGTGACACAGATATATTTCCATTGAAATAGTTGAATTTTGGAAAATTGCAAAGGTAAGAAATAATGCGAGAAAGCATAACCTGTAGTAGCTTACAGTTTCCTATATAATGCAATTTGCGGTAAAATAATTATTCACTGAGAGATCTTGTGTGGATGTCATAGAATTTCGTATGCGTAAGTCGACATTTCAACGTTATTCATTTGGAATCAACGAAGATTCATTTGATATTTTTACATGTAATTGCTGCAGAATATTGCCTTCATTTAATTACTATAACTTTGTTTAAAAATGTTTAAAAATAGGTTATTTATGCACTAGAATGAATTTGAAATTAATGAAGTGTGATATAGTTCATCGTTTGATACTGGTATACGAAGGACAAAATCGTATTTGCAATTCATGCTTTATCGATATGTCCTTAGAATATGACGAGTAAAGGAGGAGTTGTTTTGTAATTTTATTTCGGTACTTTATATCCTGTGTATGTAATAAACACGAGATAAAAATAAGCTTCTGTAATATAACTTGAATGCTTGCAAAGGAAACGAAAATAATTTGCGAATTCATTTTCACTGTTTTGCTAAGATGAAAATATAAGAAGAAACAAATATTTTCATCTTATTTCAACTGAACGATAAACAAGAAAGTGCCTCCACTTCATACGGGAATAAATTGTGTCTCAATTTTGTATTGACTCAGAGTGGTCCACTGAAAAGGAGAGCTAGTTCGTGGGCGGTGCTGAAGCAATTACACCTGGCTTGATATAATCTGCACATCTATTTGTCTTCTTAAATGGACCCAGTAAATAAACTCTGACCAAAGACCGAACGTTGAACTGTGGAGCGGGCAGTCAGCTCACTGGCTGACTAGGCGGAACTGTCGATATAAAAAATTAAAACAAAGTAAATAAAATTAAGTAAAGTAATAAACAAGCATTCCACTATTATATTAAGGAAATTAAATAGTTTTGACGGTACCTGACGAAAAGCTGCCTGCTATCAATAACATGCAAGAACTCTCACTTGAACTATAAACTGCCCAGTTTCTCACTAAATTCAAAGAGGAGAATTTAGCACATCATTTTTAAACTTGTTGCAATTTGACAAAAATTATAGATGATCCAAAAATTACAAATTGAATTGAACAAAATTATTTTAGGTCCCAATAGGTTGGAGCGATGTATGACATGGAGCAGGTAGGATGAGTTGTGTTTTAGTAGCACCACTAGTTTAAGATATGCTATTATTGATTGATTAAAACTTTGTATGTTACGAATTTATTTGAAAGTGATATAAGTATACAGCGGGGTTTCTTTGAAATTTGGTGAATGTCGTTCGTTTGTTGGTATACTTTGGCACAAACACATACAGACAAACTACATATGCACAAACCTCTTCTGCTTTTCGTCATGCTTTACATCATTTCTTACATCTCCTTTTAGAGACAGTATTAGAGAAAGGTAAATCACTCGTGAAGATCTATTCTTCATTGCACGCACGACCGACCCTGTCATTACTAGCGTGATTCCATGTCTTCACGCCGAAGAATTCATTTGGGAGCAGTGGTTCGTGACGCAGAACTGTTTCCGACCCGCAAAGAAATCGGTCGCTCCGAAAGAGCGTAGGACCGTGGCGGTGTCTGTGTTCTGGCGGGCGGAGGCTTGATGCGGCGGCGGCGTCGAAGTGGAGCATGGAGGCGGAGCGCACGTCATGGCGCTGGCCAGCGCTCCGTGGCGTTGGCGCAGTCAGGGCAGCGGGCGACCAGGCAACCTCAGTCTCAGCCTCCCCCGCCCACGCGAAGAGACAGGGGGACCACGACTCGTAAGAGCTCCAGCGCCGCTTGCGAGGTAGGGATGCGATCGTTGTCGATGTTTCCGCAAAGAAACATTGATGACATAGATTCATTAAGCCGATTTTACCTGAACAAAATAAATTTACATTCTATTTTATATTAAATAATTATTAAATATGATAAATTGACAGTTGACAATGACAAATTGTTGTGGGTGAAGGTATCTCAGTGGTACATTTTACTGTCTTCTGCGTCTAGAACAAAAATATTCAACTTAGTGATTTTGGTTAGGAGTCAGGTGACTAATTTGAAAATATGTAATGGACCTTTAAGGGTGTAATTCTGATAATCTTAGATTTCACACTATTATCTAGAAGTTGATGGTTTGAGGATTCGGATTATTTCCGGTTGTTGAAGATACCTTCAGATCACTTCCACTCTCTCTACTTCCAAATTAAATCCAAATTTCTGACGATTTATGAAACCATCGATGTCCAGATGTTCTTCCAACAGTACCAATTAGGCCGTAATTTTATGGTGACTCGCAAGAGTTTTTATTTTCATTGCTTATGAGGAATTCCTAACCGATAAACCTTTTGGTAGCTTATCTTTAAAACCTAGGTAATAATATTAAAAACAGTGTTATGACCTTGCCTCAGTTGCTCAGACTGAACACTCAAAACCGAGAGGATGCAGGAAATCATGTTTACTGAAGATCCACCACTTACGATGGCTCAGTGCTTACTGTGGCGTCATACAGTCGCCACATACAATAAATATTGGCTACGTGCATTTCATGCACAAGCGAAGTAGGCTGCGACAGCGTGCAGCATGAGGGACGCCTCCCGAACAAAGGAGGGCATATCGGACGGGAAACTCGGCTCCGCATAGGGCGAAAGGCAGAAAACCCAGGGCTGCCGTGACGTTAGCTGCCACGGGACAGATTTGTGAACCCCGAAGTTCGCTGTCGGTAAACGCGGCTGGCGGAAGCGGCGAGATGACGCAGTTCCGTCAGCCGACCCAGAGGGAAAGCGCACCGCCACGACTCTTTCTTCTGATTCTCGAGCCTGCGTGGATGTCGTGAGGGCAGCGGCGCGGCACGTCGGCAGGCTAGGGGGCAAAGGGTCTGAGAATGTGGTCAGAATTCGTCGTGATTTAGAGAGAAGGGGCACGCACCGCGGAGTAATTTTATCTGGCGTGTGTGGTGACCGGAAGCCTCTTAGAAATAGGCTGTAGATATTGTAAATAGTAGATCTGGGTGTCGGAGATATCTGTAAAATATTACAATCACACTGTTTCAGGTCTGTTATTCATTGCTGCGGCAATGACGCTACACTACTTCAGCGACGTTGATCGGGAGGTCCTAGGGTTCGAACCTCGACAGTGCCAGATTTTCGATACTTGCTGCGTAGCCAGGTCGAAACAATGAGACGCAATCATAGATATTCAGGAGCCGGCACGAATTCCATTGTTGCATTCCTGCATTGTTGATATTCTCAAAATATAACTATTTTTATTTCGTATATTTCAAATAGATTTAAATAATTTCTAAAATATTAAGGTGTAAATGTATATAAAAAAGGTCGAATGTAAGAAATGAACAATGAAATATGAAATAATATACAAATTCTAACTTACGAAGCATCCAATGTATGGAATTACGTCCATGAAGGCAGATGGGCATTTATTTTTGTCGCCAAATGTACAAAAATACTTATTTATTAGTAGTATTATGTTAATATTTTCAAAAATTGAACAAGACCTTTTGAAGTTCTATTTTGATGAACACATTTTGTAAGAAAAAGTGTTTCTACAATTGTAGTTTTAAGATAATGCTGAAGACGAAGTAGTCAATTTTGAGCGGGATTATGTGCGCAAAGTATACAAAAAATGCTCGAATTTAAAGAACCACAAGACTGTAATTGAAGATCTGTTTTAAAAAACACATTTCATTGAGAAAACAAGTATCTTCATAATTGTACTTGTAGGAAGACGGCGAAACAAGTTGGAATTTTTTCAATGATGCCATTGTTTTGAAAATTTTGAAAATGCCTTTAGATTGTCATGAAGAATCTTCCTAAAATTACAATATCGGTTTCAAATTCAAGGGGCCAGTCAGCCAGAGAGATTGAGGACTATCAACTTGAGAAAATTAGCTGAACGGTTTAGTGCTAGCGTTGTTCAGACGACATACATACATACAGACAGACAGACAGACGTTTTGCTGATACTGAAAAGTATCAAGGACCCATAAACAGGGATTCTGGCTACAACACTGGTGTTGGAAATTGTCTTCTAAATTTTGCAATTTGATTTATCCTGATTTTGCTGCCTGGGCTGTGAAAAAGAGTTTTTGGCGAAAATTTGTCGTTTTTTGGCAGCGTTACATAACTTTCTCCTAAGAAGTTCCTTCAAGCGGGAAAGTAAAATATGTGCATTTTTCACGCTTCGTTTGTTTAAGAATTTTTCAAATGGTAGTTCAGCTGTAAGACAGAAATTGTCATATGTAATATTACATAGCCATTAACGATATCGCGAGAAAGCATGGCGTTGTACCATCACTAGCTTCATTATTTGAGCAAACGTTAAACGTCTGGTTTGCAAATTGATCGTGCAGAGATGAACGATTGTATGAATCAAATAATGTATGTTTGTACATGATAATTAATCATAATTCAATTGTACATATTACATTGATCGTAAATCATCAGAGATGTTAGAGAATATTCGACTTATTAAAGAAAATCACTTAAAAGGATATTTTGAAAAACAATTCATGTCAATGTAACTTGTGATTGACTCAATGTAAATAGTGATTATTGACATTGAGAGCTTAAAATTCTGATATTTCGTACATTCTCAAAATAGATGGAAGTGGAAACCTGTCAGTATGATCTTCAGATTCTCATGGAGTGACTTTATTCTGCGCTGAAATAACAATGCGATGGCTCAGCTGACAAATGGCACCTGATGTGGATGCCTGATCGTTGAGATGTTATTTACCTATAGCCTCAAGGTGTAAACTTGGAAAACCTGTCTAATAAAGTTGCTGACGGTAACGTTGTAAATTGCAATTTGGGTCGTACAGTTATTTTTATGACATTTCGTTCAATCTTGCATCTGACCAATGTGTACTGAATGATTTCAGATGACGCTAGAGCCTTTCTGCAACATTAACTAGAATAAAGTCAGGCAGAAGTCGTCATATTACGAATTTTCTGCCACAAAGTGAATGCTTGTAAAATATCGTTATTCCAACTTTGTTGTAGGCGCCATTATGACTTGAATGATTGTATAATTTGTTAAGGCCATCGCTTAAGTTTGAAATACTTTAATTTATTAGAAGGAATCAGGCATTCTCACAAAAAGACAACGATATTGAAATTTTAATTTACGAACACATGCAATGCAAGTTGTTGTTGAATATATCGAGTTAATTAAGCACTGCTGTGTACACCAAACCTTTCTTAATTATATCTTGAAATGAAAGAGTGTGAAACAAAGAATTTTAAGAAGTAAAGTCAGAGAAGAATATATTCATGAGAATGAATATGCACTTGTAGACATAGTGATTGTGAGTGGTGTAACGTTGAAAACGTGAAACGTTTGAGAAACGTAAATTGATCTCGACGTAAGGGAAAGGGTAATGAAGTATGCAATTCAGTTAAAAGAGGAAAATGGTTAGACAAAGAGAATGCTCTGAACGTTAAATGTCGAACCATTTGAGACAGGTTCTACGAAGAACGAAATTATGTGTCAATACGTCTGATATTGCAGAGAAGGTTTTGCAAGTACTATGAAGAGCGCAAAGGACAAGGTAAGCGCCAGTAGAAACCCAATGATTTTCCATTTGACATAGCTTATTCGTTCCTTATCATTTGAGTGGTTTTGCGGTCCTCCGAGAAATCCGATCTCGCCCCAACTCGCCTTAACCTTTGGTCTAGGGGTCTTATATCGTGGCAGTCTTTAATTTTGTGGCATTTACGTGAATCTTGAGAAGATAAAGACAGAAGAGTTCTGTCAAACCTCAAAGTGCTTCACGACCAAACTTTCAACGTGCTTTGACGAACTAAACTTCACTGCGTATACATATGATGATCCACACTATTTTTGTACAATTGGGCGAAACTTTGAAGACATAAAGAACACAGAACTCAAGGGAAGATTGATATACAAGAACTGATAAGAACGAGAAGGGCTTTGTTACTCGTTAGTAAGACTCTGTGAATTCATGTTACAAATATTACGTGTGAAAGCGTACATGACAAGTGAAACTTCATTGCGCCTGATGAAACTTTTTGCGACACCAAGTGACTTCAGGTGACCTGAAACTATTTCGCAAGACGACACTGAGAATTTGCGCGACTCCAGGTTGTCGCGATATGGCGATAACGGAGGAGGCTCGCGCATCTCTTGCGTCTTGACGCACGGGCAATGAGGCGGCTCCGAGCTGTTCGTGGCGCTGCTTTGGGTGGCCTGACGCCCCGGACGTCCTGACGTGGCTTCAAGCGTGGCTCTGACTTGTTTCGAAAGTTTTGACGTGACTCGGCGATTTCAGTTCGCTCCGCGTTTTGGCATGACTCCGATGTCCGGTCTTGGCTTCTAACGTTTTGACATGGCTCGGGCGTCCTCACGTGGTTCCAGGCGTTTTGACGAGGCTCCGGCACCGTCACGTGCCCGTTTTAACTTCCTCTGGGCGTTTTGATGTGACTCGGACGTCCCGGCTTGGCTTTCTTGACGATTTTACGTCGCTCTGGGCTTTTGACATGGTTCGGGTCCCTCATAGGTCCGGTTGTTTTGATGTGACTCTGAGTTTTGACGTTGTTCCCGGTGTTTGACATAGCTCCAGGTATTTGCGTGGCTCCGGTGTTTTGACGAGGCTCCGTGATCTGACTGCGTCTGGGCGTTGTGACGTGACTACGGGCGTTTTGATGGATTTCGCGTTTGACGTGGCTCTGGCGTTTGACGTGTTGACGTGTTCTGGACGAATTGACGTGACTCCAGGCTTGCACTTGATCTTGTTCGGTGCTTTTACGGACCTGGTCGTCACTGCGGGCATTTTGACGTGGCGTCCGGCTTCTGGATTGGCCTCAAGCTTTTTACGCAACTTTGGGTTTTGCGCGACTTCGGACCCAGGGTGTACCGCGCGTCTTGACAGTCCCTAAGGAGACGTGACGCGTCTCGCGGGCCTATGGGATGCGAGGCGCGCCAGTGCAGTGAATGGAGGGCGGGTGGTCGGGGTTGATGGCGCGCGCTTAAGGCGGGCCCTAGCAGCCAAGCGCAGCGCGCGGACTGCCGCCAGCACCGCCAGCTCCGCCAGCGGCCTAGACCTGAATCGCCTCGCCTCACCCCGCCCTGCTCCCACGTCCCAGGGGTAGAGCAAATGGGATTTATGCGCCCGGTTAAAAGGCGCATAGATGCGAGCGCGCATGCTGGTATGTTACAGAAAGCCACAACGATTTGCAAAACATATGTAATTTAAAATTTAAATGAATGTTGATTGATGAATCGTGCTCCACTCGAGCATGTTTGGCGAATGTAATATGACGAAGACTGTGCACCGAGCAATTAACATATTTTGCACTCTCGGTCATCTCTATTTTGAAAAAGATATGAATTTACTACATTATATCACATTTTAACATAAAATACATAATGATAACTTATCAAAGTAATTCATTCTTGTAAACAAGATTTATTATATCAATCTTCATAAACTAACACTTTCCCACGATATCATATGCGTAATATTTTGTAGTAGTAGTACTTCATAACTGATACACAAAATTGCTTGAAATGCTTGATACTGTAATATAGAAATGATTGATAAATGATGCCATGATGTAGAGAAGGTAATAGTTCATTATATGTATGTATTGTTATTGTTTAGTCCGACTTTCCCCGGCCAGCTCCCGATGTCCCTTCCCTGGGTCTAGATAAATTCCGCTTAGGATAGGAGCGACAGAAGGAACATGACGTATTCTCTTCCCCGTAACTAGCAAGATCCGCCTGCTTGAGCTTTTCTTCGTCTCTGGAGCTAAGGAAATGAGACAATTTTAAAGGAAATCTACAAATATTTTTTGTCTCACCTGAATTGAACCTGGGAGAAAATCGGAAGTTGTAGCTGTCCATGAGCCATCCCAGAGGCAATATTTCATTATATAGTGTTAATAGTTTTCATACGCGATGGTAATGCATGTTCGAGCTTCGAAATGTGGAATTTTAACTCTCAACTGTTCAAAGATGTTTAATGTAATGATGTATACAGTATTGTAATTAATAATAATGTGTAAAAAATTATTGTAAAAGAAAACCACTATTGTAGTTCTGGTATTGTTATTAGTTGTGGTAGAACTGTTCAAGTTCATCGAATTATAGTAGCGAAATTCTAATTTTATTTTCCCAGGCTTTTTCCTGCAAGGGATTCCTTCCTTTATGCAACTTTGAGATGGATACTTAGACTGAAAGCAATGATTTCTGAAGATTTTGAAATTTTTCTTTTTTGACTTAGAAAAAAAATATCGAAAACAAAATTATTCCCCATGGCAGAAAACTTAAAAGTTTTTTGATGCCGAAAAAAAAATGCCATAATTGATTAAGAATAATGCTCCAAATCCGACAATGAGTAGTTTGGAATTACCCGGCAATGTTCACATGAAAAGGGCTACAAAGAGCTCAGATTTTGTGCTAGTACTATTTTTCCCACTTTTGACTTGGGCTGTTTTTCGGCGGCGGATGAGAGCGGTTCTACCCTTTCCACCTGTCATCTATCGGTGCCAAAGACCACCGCAATACCTCTCCCCGTCTTGGGAGAATTACCGTGAAGAGGCCCTAGCGCCCTAAGCATCACCTGAGATAGCCCATTGGCCCATCTCGGTCTGTACCATGCATATGCCCAGGGAAGTCCAGGCCCCATCCCATGTCCCTGCTTGCCCATTGACTGGGAGTGGGGAGCTTGTTCCCAATTGCCTCACAGACATTGACATCGCACGCAGTGTAACTGGTCAGACAAGAGATTAGGAAGGATTAAGGTTTATATTTGTTTTCTACCGTGTGTCGTTTAATACTTTTGTAAGAATGTTAACAAAAATATCATTTCTGGAGATAAGAAAACTCTATGAAACGTTTATTTAGATATTTCCCTTCACGACACTGCCTGTTAAATATTTAACGGCACCGACCGTTCAGTGGATTTTTCGTACCTCGTTTAAGTAGATAAAAGACTTTATTACGTAAAATAATTTGTGAAGCATGGCCTTTATTGTATTTCAAAACGAGGCTTGGTAACCAACGAAAAATATTTGTTTGAAGTTTCTCCGTCATTTCAGTCATTAAACATTTTAAAAAACCCTACAAAAATTGAAAGCAAGACTTTCTCGCGATGAAGTCATCAGATTTACTCACCCACTTAAATTACTGATAGTTTCTAACATTGATAATGATTTTATAGTCAGGGGAAGACGGTGCTGTTAAAGTGACGGCCAAGCAGATGTGTGTTGGTCGAGAGAGAGGTTATTCTGCGTTGCGTTATTAGGGGGGGTCCCAACCAATCCAACCCGGCCACCCTCTTCCAACTTGGCTGCCAAGAGCCCTGCGCCGACCCCTCATCCAGTCCCACGGAGCGTCAGACTCGCACATGGCCTAAGAACCAACTGAACACAAAGATGCCGAATGGGATGGTGTAGGACGGCGTAGTGAATCGGGAATTTGCGTCTGGTTTTTCACAATACTGATTGAAATCATATTTGTGTCTCCCAAAAATCCTTAACTTGTTTGCGAAAATTAAATAGTTTAAAATTGATTTATCGATAATTCAGCGGGTCAGCTCAAGTCTTTAGTCCTGTAAGTGAAAGAAAAAGGAAAGATCGCGCGCCGTGATCCTTTTGGTAGGATGCTGTCGGCATTCGCCTGTGTTGATCGAAAAACCAGGGAAAACTACTGATCGGGAGCTGCCAGCCGCAAGATTTCCTTCAGACACCGACTGAATTCGACCTAGCTGAAAGCTGGGTCCGCTCTGTCGGACTCGAATCTGGGACCTCCCAGTCAGAGGCACTGCAGTGAAATGATTTGGGATGCCCTGAGCCCCCTCTCCGGTGAAAATTAATTAGTGACTAGACCATATTACGGTATTTTACTGCTGTACTACTGGATTATGACCGCTCATCCAATACGATGAAGGATCGCTTCATCACGTAGAATCGCGGCTACTGACGTGGCGTCGGTTCAACCATATCGCTGATGGGTTACCCCGACCGTAAGAGTATCAAAAGGTGACTCATTGTCAGCGGGGTCTGAAAGCCTGCGTGTTTCAAACGTGAAAACTGTTCGAGAATCATAACGTAAGGTTCTTCGTGAAAAAAAAACCTGACCAGGTGAACCTTTGAACCTTCAAAAGAGACAAAAGAAGAAAAAGCGTTTGAGGAATAGTAATTATGAAGGAGTTACACATGTCGAGGGATAAAAAAAGCGAAGGATGAGCTGGATTGTCAAACTGATTAATAAAAAGTTTGGAAGGCAGTTTACGGGGAGAGTTGCAGGAGAAGGAAAGGGAGGTGTTGGATGATCTGCGGGTGAATGAGGAAAGTTGGAGTGAACAAAACGAACAGTGCCAAACTGACACATTTTCGCGCATTATTTCAACTTTCATTTTCAAAATTCAGAGATCACAAAATCATACGCGTCATTTTTAAAGAGTTCTTTCTCCACCCCTGAAAGAAGTTATGAGCCATTCAGAAATGATTTTATAAATTGCATGAACTTCAAGCAAAGTTACATGAAAACTAACTTTTTCCCAAACTATACTCTTTAAAGGTCTGTTTTTTAGAACAGTTTTTAAGACAAAAATTTTCATTTTCAATATTGAAATTTTTGATATGTTAATTTTTCACATTTCGAAAATACAATGAGTCGCGAAAATAAAAAAATTGCAGAGTCTAGGGATCGGCCCGGTATATGGAGAATATTAATTTGGAGAAAATCATTGAACGGTTGAACCCTCAATGGCGATCACAGACGGAGTAACAAGGGGACGGTCTGAAAACGTTTCGCCGTAAACAAATTTTTCGGATTATGAACCCAGCAATGAATTCTCACTTGTACGAATTTGCTTTCTAACACAAGTAGAAACAAAATTTATTACTTCGATATCAAGGCACTTTTGTGAAAAAAAACTCCACTTTCCACTTCATATTACCATACTTTTTTTACAGCGAAATACATACGCTGAAAGTAAAAGTAATAGGCCAACAAATCTAGTGCCAATGAAAATTTGATGAACGAAAAGTGAAGAAGTAGAAATTGTCACATAATAATAAGAATAATAAAATAATAAATGCAGCAGCAGGAAGTAGTAGCTTCATTACGATCACAGCCGCCAGTCTCTAGAATTCTCCTAGACAGGATGAATACGACCAGCTGAAAACCCAGTGTCGAAAATTTTCCCAATCTTGTCACGGTCTCTTTAAATACTTTATTCCAAGTTACCATAATTAAGGGGCAGGAGGCATGAAGATACAAAATCTGGAGGCATTATGGATTTGTTCCTCTTCTCTGCATTCTTACTTGACCTGTTCATACGTTACCATGTTCCCCAATTTATTTAAATCATTGTTTTTTTTCCCAATTAAAAATATCAGTAAATTTATTAATTGAACTCCTTGTTTAAATTAAATAATTGCACTTGCTCAATAATCAAATATTACTTTACATATTCATAACATTAAATTGCAATTGTCGGTCCAGCAAAGTGAGTACGGATGATATGAATTCGTGGGTCCTGAGAATCCTCGTATAACTGGTTCTGGGACCGCAGACTAATACCCTTACAACATCAAGAGTTCTACCCCATACCTCACGTTGTTTCAGTGAGTCATAATATTTCGCCATTGCACGAATCATTTTTCAGCATTATTCGTCTGACAGTTTTATTCATGTGACTGATAAATTTTGTGTGGTCCAGGAAAAAATTAATTGATCGTATTTCACCTTTATTGCAACACTTATCTTCAAAGCATGGATTGTTCATATTAAGTTAGGGTTTTTGGTTTTCTGGCCAAAGTTGGCACTTCCTTTGCAGCATTTCATAACTTATCTATTTTCCGTATTCGTGAAAGTAATATAGCAATCGAATGAGAATTGACGGAATAACTCAAATATAAAAACGTAAATATTGCAGCAAATTTCAAATTTGTTTCCGGTTCAAATGGGAAAATTTAACCATTTGCTGATATTTTTTTAAAACATTAGTTAGATACGTTCGTCAATTGTCGTTCCCCGCGGTATACGTTGAATAAGTAACTGTTTTTGTATATTATTTAGAAATGGAACCCATCGTGTTTTATGTGCTGAGACGTTAAAACTGCGTGCTAATGCACTGTGACGTCTAATAACTGCTCGCTTCTGACAGATCATTTAACTTATTGAGGCGCTGACATGTCAGACAGTGTTAAACAACTGGGTGCATATTCACTTCCGTCATGTCATCAATAAAGCACTGCCCAGTACCCAAAAAAACAGTTTCGTAAGTAGACAGTTATATAACGTTGGATAACAATACTATATCACAATAAACAGGAGGGAAGAGTTCGTGAACTTCCCTTTACATTTCAACGCGTCAACAAAAAATTTTTGGCACCGGTAGTTAAAATCGTATAACAATGCGTTCAATTAGATGGGAGTAAGAAAACTTGAATACAGCGACTAACGACCTAACTCTCTGCCGTTGAGGCGGGTGGTGCGTGAATATTTTAGTTTTTCGGACGACTCAACCACTTTGGTCCATGATCCCAGTGGCGTAGCCTAGTAAGGATCGTTGGGCCTGACCCGGCGACAAAATTTACCCGAAAAAAAATGGATTAATACACAAAAACACACAATAAATAATAATTTGTAAAATTGAACCTTTTTATTTCATATTTTTGTGCACCACGATTCGACCATTAAATTATTACGAAATATTTCATTACTTATTTTGTGATGACTTTTTAAATTATGTACAATGAATCTTCCTATTGTAAGGACTGGCAATATTATCGTATTGATTTGTAGGAATTAATCGTATTTATTTGGTTGGATGGTTCATGACTAATTCTGAGAATGACTTTTACCATATAAAGAATAGTGTTCAATATTGTATAAACACGGAAAATTAGATTGTATTAGGGGTAAGTCCTTCAGATAGCTGTGAGTGACTCTGAAAATTTATAGAAAGTTCTTGATACATCGTCGGTCGTCCAGTTCGCATTAATTTTAAATTTAAATTCTATGCGCTTTCCAAATGGATTTTAAAAATCACAAGGTGTAAGATTGTAAAATGATTGAAATTTGTTGAAAATTGTATTGTTTTGTGTATTGTAATACATATATTAAATATTTTATTTACGGAAAAAATACGTTAACATTTACGTTATATTTGTTAAATTTGTTTGTTGGTAAAATTTGTCCAAAGTTTGATCTTCAAATAAAAGAGCAACTATTAATTACCCGATTACATTTTATTTCAGAGGCAACCTTTATTTTTAGTATTTAAAGTATTGTGTTTAAAATATAGAAATATTACATGTTGTCGGTTGTATCTGATATTGAAAATTTAAAAACCGGAAATTAGAACCACGTTTCGTAAAGTTGCGGAAGTTTTAGAAGCTCGAAGCACCAAGATTCCAGGATGGGTGACGTCTGGAAACCCGGGTGCTAACGGCACCGAACCCTTCCTTCAGAGATAAAGTATTTGATTATAGTTTTTGTAATATAAAATAATACAAACATTATGAAACATAATTTAATAAATTTTTCCAAAACATTTGTTCATGTTCTTGTTTTTTAAATTTTTATAATTCATTAATAATCATTTTTGTGTAATTATTGGTGTTAAGAATATAAAGTTTGCTCTATATTACAGAGAAATATGTAAGGTCGATGAAAGAAACCATTTTTTAAAAGAGCGCTGAAGAAAATAGATAGAATCTTCATATCATTACTTCTGTCTCACTTTCCACTTGAGACTGCCCATTTCATTGATACGGTAAAAAATGCAAGAAACTTTAAGCAGGTGTTTGACGGTGATAATGAATTGGTCAAATTAGGGATGTTTCAAGGTAAAGAGTAATGTAAATTTCTTATTAAGTCCTGGAAGACTGACCTGTGTCTGAATCGCATTTGTTTGGCTTTGGGCACCACTTTACTGCAATAATCCAGGGGGGGCGGAATGTTTATATCTATATGGGTGAGGAAAGTAAAAGACAGATTAGCTCATCTGTTTTTTCATTTTTTTAAACTTCTGAATTTTGTTACTCAAAGTCAAAAAATGCAGCATCTAATTATTCCAACTAGTTCCTTTCTATCTCTTGGCCGACATACATTAGTCTACTTATGTTACTATGCAATTGCAAAGTATTGCTCGTGTATTTCTCTCTCCGGTTACTCTTTCATTTTTAATCACGCCCACACGTTCGTCCAATGCACCGGGTGCTGTATTTCTACTCGTCACGTGCACTATCTTTCCCTGCCCTAGCTCTAACTTATAATTGTGCCCAAAACCTTCGCTTATCGGTGCTGTACCTGCTAGCTCGAATCATTATTTATATCCTACCGGGTCGTTGTTCTGCGCTCAAATCCATACGGGTTGAGGTAAATCCGTTTTCGTGCCTGATCAAATTTTTTACAACTACTGAATAAAACACATGGATTCAAGAATTATGAGCCATGTGATGCTCATACATTTAATTTGGATTTCCCTTTTTATATCCCATCCATAAGCACTGTTTGCCCTCCGACTTTCGAAACATGACAACACAAATAATAAACACACAGGGGAAGAAAATAAAACATGACACTGAAAATATAATACAAAATCTCATACATACATCAGAATGCGCATTCTGTCGACCTTTTATAATCCTATCCTTAACCTAATATCAGGACTTGGGCTTCGACAGAATTTTTCTTCTTTGACTTGCGCAAACAAACAAACAAAATACAGTAATTGCACAATTGTGCCACTTCCTTTTCGCAGCGATGTCACTTCCTGTCAGCGCCGTCGTTGCAGTTGTAACGGGATTTTTTATGCAGTCCGTTTTAGCGCCATCAGATCCCAGATGCACTGTCCATTTAAAAAATTACCCAAAAGCATCCTCGATTATTGTTCCGACAACGCGTCTTCCCCAAAAGTTATCTATTTTCGGACGTATTTAGCTTTGCGACGCTCCGTTACCTGCGCCAACCAGTGAATACTGTCCATGCGGATTTTTTCGTGAATTTCTAAACAAATTAAATTGAATTTAGCCCACTTAATCTGAAAACTGATTTTATATAACGAAAATAACTTAAGAACTTTGCACAACACTTCCGCGAAATTCTCCAAAAAATTTAACATAGCATCGAAACGCGTGCGATCATCATCAGACCCGAACTCATTCTGTCTGTAACACATTTTACATTGTTGGTCCAATCCAAGTGACTGTCTTTATCAAACGATGCCCATCACCAAAGAAATGTTCGAAAACTTTTACATTTTCACTGTTTTCGCATCTTGCGTCTACTGTTTCATAATTTACTTTAATTTTGTAATCGCCATTCACGAATTCTTTCCTGTTTTCCTTTTCCAAAACCCTATTTTTCGTCTTTCAACTCGTGATGACGTCACTACATCTTCGGTCGCTCTTTCAATTCTTTTTTAATCCGCTATGCTATGAAACTGATAATAATTTATTGAACCTTATAAATTCCCGCGCCGTCACTAATTTGGCCCCGATCTAAATATTTTTCTCTATAATTTTTGGGAAAATTTGGCCAAAATCCACCCAGGCATTCACTGGTATTAATAAAACTCGGTTGTTGTATACTTCCACAAGTAAACCCAAAGGTGCCATATCTTCAATCTTCGCCGTGTATACATGCAATTTAAAAATTTATGATATTTACGGAACCCGTGCTCGAATAATGGATTTTGTTTTAAAATGTTTTAAATTTGGGGTTTTATTCACTGTTCATAACGCCATTTCCGCCCTTATGTTTTCTATTACTTCTAATAATATTACGGCGTGTTGTCTATTGTTGTTTCATTTTAGTTCCCTTTATTTTCATGAAAGTTCCGTGTTCCATGCATTCTTTTGGGGTAGTCCTAAAAATCATTAATATATATATTATATATATATATATATATATATATATATATATATATATATATTGAAACGACCGGTTTCCACCAAAGAAACGGGAGACATCACATGAACACGGCAGAACGGTTGCAAGAGGGCGCCCCAGCCCCGAAAACGGTTACGGCGGCGAGGTGTCGTCGGTTGGCGACCGTGGGAACGAGGCCCGAGGAGTCAGTGTCTGGCCACGCCCGGGGAGGAAGGACGTATCTGGGGCTCCGATCGAAAAGGCAAACTAGTATCGCGAACGAACGAGTGCAGAAAGATTAATTGACGGACAATTTGGCGTGATAACAATCAAAGCCGATCGGACATATTCCCAAAGTGATAGCTCTATTTGGAGTAAAACAGATCAAAAGATGGGGAGGGGATCGGAGAATTGGAAGGAGAACGCATTCGAGCGCAGCGCCTCACCTCGGCTGGTCCCAAGGAAACGACCCCGGCAGGCAGCGAAGGAGCGCGAGGCAACCTGAGAGTCCAACCCGCAGACGCTCGTATGGGAAGAAGTAAACGGTAAATATTTTTCGATCGATATCAGATCGAGAGCCCAAGAGTGATTCTGGGTTATATGAAAGAAAAGGGTAGAGCCACCATAGATATTGTATCATAGTGTTTTGGTATAGAATTAATAAATAGTTCAGTTTATTTTGTTCACGGAACAGTGGTTTTGATTAAAAACCCCCGAGCCCATTCACGAGAAAGAACCCCCTGCCCCTTAAAATAAATTTATGAGAACAACCCGCCTCCCCGGTACGCACAGTTGGCGCCCGGAACAGTATGGACTCGTGTATTTAAGAAATGGGGTTTCAGGGAAATTTAACAAGGGGTATTTACATAGTGTTGCAAAAATGAAGACAGTACCGAGAATTCATATAATTGGGGGGGAAAAAAACTAATGACTCTTAAATTTAAACAAACTTTTTAATAATTTTAAGAAACACAACAGTTTGAACAGGAAATATTGAAAAAAAACAGTGTGATGAGTTGCTTACTGAAAAGTAGTAGAAATTTATTTTTATTTATGTAAAGGTAAATACTGTTGAGGAAATATAAAGCATTATAGAAATATTGACAGGCAAGGGTAATTGTGAATGTAAATGTTATTTATTTAAATATGTTAGTCAATCCAGAAAATATGCAGAGTACCTATTATGTATGTGTAAAGGAAAACAGGTGTATAAGCATTGTGTTGTTAGAATAATTATTTGTGTACATGATAACATACCATAGTTAAGGAATTGTTTCAACTTTGGGATAAGTAAAGAAATTAGTGGAATTTGTGGGAAAGTAATGAATACAAGAGAAGTTAATGTCATTTTGTAAATTGATATGCAATTATTTTGACATATGGGCATGAATCTACAAGATAATTGTCAAAACATCAAAAAGGGAATAGCAGGTGGGGAGGGGCATTGTTCATTAGCAGGAATGGAAAGTAATTAATAGTGAAGGGAATTAATATTGATTTTTTGGGAATTTTGGGAGTAATGTTTGAAAGCTGCATATAGTATATTTGTTCATTATTGAGGGAAGCTGTAGGAGTGTGTGAAATAGACTCTGGATTATTGTTGTGAATTTGAATTGAAGTTGTGTATCAATGTTTTAGAATTTTCCAGAATGTTATTTGTTTTATTTTGATATGTGATGTTTTTTATGAAGGGTATTTTTGTGTAGTGAATTATGTCATAGGTGATGTTAAAATTTATTTGCAGAGAGTGATAATTTTTGTCATATGTGGTAACTGTGTAGGAAAATTGGGTTTCATATAGTAGACTATACAATTGGGGTTTTTCATGCAAAATTTAAACGAATAGTGTATTCAGCTAATGCCTAGAATCACTGATGGTCATTGTTTAACAAATTACTTGGAATTAGAAATTAAATTGGGAACAGTTGCAGTAGTATTGCGAGCGTAGACGAGCTGAGGGCGGCATTACAAGCGCGGAAGCGGGTAAAAGCGATTGAGAAAATGAGGAACGATACGAAGCAGCTGAAGACAAGAAATTAGATTGGACAGCAAAATGGAGGTCAAAAGGCGATGTTGGAACGGAATGAGAAGATAGAGCGTAGAAGACTGATGAAGAATCGGCGGAAGATTCCCTGATAGTGGGAATCCTGGATTTGGGAAGAAAATTAGATGACACGTCGGGCGATTATTTTGATGAAGAAGTAAAAGTCACATCAACGCCGATGAACCAGGTAGCAGGAACCCAAGTCGGGAGAAACAAGCAAAGACATCAGATTTGATGCAATAATGAAATGATCAACGACCGACTTGAGAAATCGGCAGAAGAACAAAAGAAGGTAATCGGAACAAGAAAAAGATCGGAAAAGCAGTTTATGGCGATTGAAGAACGAATTGAGAAATGGCGGAAGAACAAAAGAAATAATCGAGGAACAAGAAAGATCGGAAAAGCGGCTTACGGCGATTGAAGAACGAATTGAGAAATCGGCAGAAGAACAGAGTAGGAAGATGATGGAAGAACAAAAGAAGGCAATCGAGGAACAGAACGGAAAGTTAATGGAGGAAAAAAAAACAAATAGGACCTATTAACAAGCAAATCGGGGAAAACCCAGCAGAAATGAAGAAGATAGGGAAAGGTCGAATTCAAAACCAACCCATCGCCAGGAAATTTGTAGAGCAGGATCAGAAGATAGAACCCAGATTGACAAATTGGGCGGGAGTTAAAAACCGACCTACATCAACAACTTGAGGAGAAGATTACGCACAAGCGAGGAGGTACAAAACCAGATTGGGAATGAAATCAGACGGCGGAGAGCAAGAGAGCGAACATACAGGGGAATGCAGAAGGTGCGAAGAAAGGCATCATCCCTGCAATCTGAGTGGGAAAAATCAAAGAATGCCGGACAACGCCCATTAGTGCGGGCGGAATACCAACTTTACGCCTCCAAAATCATTGAAGTTTTCGGAGATGGTCGAGAAAACCCATGCGCATTCATGCGGGCAAAACGGAACGACACCTAGCTGGATCCCCACGTCGGAAAGATGCAAGGTCCAGTTTTTTTATTTGATGGGAGGCGACGTGGGCCGACACTTTTTATGTATTTCCCGGGACGCTGAAGGAATTTCAAGACCGATTCTATGAGCGGTATTGGAAACGATGGGTTCAAAATGAATGAAGTTAAATCTAAGAATGGTTATTATAATAGTCGATGGAACTCGGAATATGCGACGCAACGTGTTGAGATTGTAGGACACTACGTCCCCAATGAGTGATCAAGAAATTATGTTTATTGACACGTCAGTTTCCTGTGTCGATTCAAAATAATTTTGGGAAAATTTAACCATACCAATTTAAAAGCTTATGAACGCATTAGGGGGATATGATTTAACATTGCCAATACCCAAAGAATAAGAGGGAAGGAAACTGAACGCGTTAAGAACGGAACCAGTCTAGACAAGGGAATGGTGGTGGGCAGGCAACCAGTGGGCGCGACACGAGACAGGAAGCGATGGGAATCGGGAACCCAGTAACCAAAGACTGGAGGGTGGGCAAGACCAAAAAGTCGAGAAGAAGAGAGGAAGAACCGAGGTGCGCCCAATCAATCAACACGGCCTGGTCCATGGGAGGACAGGGAACATCTTTAAAAAGATAGAGTCCGTGATGACAGGCACCCTGGGCGGGGCACAAGGGAAGAAGAGCTGAATGTGGTCCCTATCAATACGATTAGTCGGTGTCCTAGAATCACAAACCCTGGCAGAGAAAAAGTTCGGAAGTTCGATGAGAAAATGTCCCACGATCAAAGTAGATTGCGAAGGTGGTAACGGAAGCATTAAAACTGAGTACTACAACAGTTATATCAGAGGAATTTTTTAATGAGTTGATTGCGAAAAGGGAAAACAAGTAAAGTGTTTTTCCCATGAATAGGGGGTAGATAGGAGCCACCAGAAGAAGTCAAGCCCTATCACGAAACAAATAATGTTTAATGCTGAAATTGGGGTCAGAAGTACAAGGGTAGCTCAGTAGTAAAGAGGTTGTTGTATCCGATGATTATAGGGACAGATTTTTATCCGAACGACGCGCGATTATTGGGTCTTGACCACGGAGGGTAGAATTAGGGCCCGAGAATGAGATGGAATGGGGAATGGGGGAGGAATTAGAAAATTTCGGGCGTGTTATCGGGGGAGGGATAGAAGAAAGACTGAAAAACAGGTTGACTAGATAAAGTACTGGAAGCCCAGCACAGGGAAAGGGAAAGTCAAAGAAGAAAACATATGAATTTCACGAGGAGCAGATAAATTGTTGCGGTCCTAAAGTTTTTTAACCCTAAACTAAGGTTATACGCAAAATTTTTTCCATTATATAGGGCCGTACATCATTGAACAGATAACAAAAACCCCAAAAGTGGCTAAACTAGTCAACGATAACAGAGAAGGGTGGGACATTATAATTTTACAATTTAAGACCTTGCCAACAAGAGAAGGCAATGGACAAGAACAGACCATTATCATGAATTTTTCCGGGGGAAAAAACCACAAAACGGGGAGGGGTAATGAAACGCACCCTGTTTCCACCCAAAGAAACGGCGAGACATCAAGCACGAACACGGCAGAACGGTTGCAAGAGGCGCCTGCAGCCACGAAAAACGGTTACGGCGGCGAGGTGTCGTCGGTTTGGGGACCGTGAACGAGGCCGCGAGGAGTCAGTGCTGGCCGGCCGCCGGCGAGGAAGACGATTGGGGGCTCCGCGATCGAAAAGCAAAAAGTATCGCGAACGAACGAGGCAGAAAGATTAATTGACGGACAATTTGTGCGTGATAACAATCAATAGCCGATCGGACATAGCCAAAGGATAGCTGCTATTTGGAGTAACACAGATCAAAAGACGTCGAGTGGATCGGGGAATTGGAAAGGAGAACGATTGAAGCGCAGCGCTCACCCGGCTGGTCCTGGGAAACGACCCGGCAGGCAGCGAAGGAGCGCGAGGAACCTGAGAGTCCCGAAGCCGCAGACGCTCGTAAAGAAGTAAACGGTAAATATTTCTTCGATCGATATCAGATCGAGAGACTAAGAGGATCTGGGTTATATGAAAGAAAAGGGTAGAGACCACCATAGATATTGTATCATTAGTGATTTGTATAGAATTAATAAATAGTCAGTTTATTTTGTTCACGGAACAGTGGGTTTTTATTAATAAAACCCCGAGCCCATTCACGAGAAAGAACACCTGTCCCTTACAAATAAATTTACTGAGAATGCGGCCTACCTGGTATTACAATATATATATATATATATATATATATATGTGTGTGTGTGTGTGTGTGTGTGTGATTATATAAAGGAAACGCGCAATAATGAATGGAAATCGAAAACGTTGAATATTAAACATTAGAATTTTCGTGAAGAATAGAATTGATCAATTGCAATTATCTTGTGTTTTGCGAAAGAGACAAAATACTTTTTAAAAAAAGTATATTGATAATTTAAAAATCATAATTTCTGTGTACGAGTAAATGTATGTTAGATATTTCGTGATAGAAATTTATATATTTATCCCTTTTAAATATAGCATCGTACGTTCACCCGTTTCGTCACCCATTTTTCGCCGAATTTAATCTTTAAACGCCATAGTCATGTGACTGCAGAATTTGGCCCGTGTACCAGGCAAAACGTCTTTATTACGGAAAAAAATACTGTGACCCCGGGGTTCAAATCCCAACTTATTAAATCTGTATCCAAAATCCGGGCGTTCCTCAGGTGCATTTAACCTCCTTTTAAATGAATAAACCTAAGGCCAGATGAGGTATCTCATGGCAACAATTGTCACTCCAGCAACTCAGATAGGGAGATTCTAGGATCTCACTTCCAAAGGTCTCTGTTTTTTTCAATACTAGCTAAACACAAGGGAATCAG
>CAXIVR010001786.1:0-16808 GCA_964035755.1 Teleogryllus oceanicus
ACGCCCTTTTTTAGAGGGTTTTCCCCATTTTAATAAATTTTCTCAATACCCCCAAATAGGTCATTTTTACCCCTGCATTTCTAAACTATTAGCATCACGCTGAAACCCAGAAAAAGAATATTTTTTCGCATGCATTCCTGTTAACGACTGGTACATGACGATGGGGGGAATCGAAAAAAGGCGCAAGGGGGGCATTTTGACTGAAAATGGCGTATTTTATTAATGTTTTCGCAAATTGCCGAAAACGAAGCCTCAGCGAGAAAATGACCCCCATTGAAACCCGCGAAAAATTTTCGAGTCAGGTGCTTTTTGAGAAGAACCCTTTCCCGAAATTTGAAAAGTTCAAAGGGGTATTATCAATTTTTGGAGGAAAACGACCATATCTCCAAAAATGCGAATTTTATTCTGAAGCCAGGCGTGTTCCTGGCAACACGAAAGTTTTCGCCCAAATTGACGAAAACTACGCTTTTTAGAGGGTTTTCATTTTAATAAATTTTTCAATACCCCAAAAATAGGTCATTTTTGACTGCCTGCATTTCTAAACTTTTACATACGACGCTGAAATCCGCACGAAAATTTGGAAAAAAATACTTTCGCATGCTTTCCCTGTTAACGAGGGGACATGACGATGGGGAATCGTAAAAAAACGGCGAAAGGGGGGGATTTGCCCAAAAAACTTTTTATTATGTTTAAAAGCCAGAAAAGAAGCCTCAGCGAAAAAAATGACCGACCATTGAAACCCCCCGTTAAATTTCGAGTCGGGGGTGCGGGTTTTAGAAAATCCGTGCCCGGGTCGAAATTTAAAAAATCAACGGGGGGGATTACCCTTTTTCGTTTTGGGAAAAGAAACCCCAAAAAATCGATTTACGGCCATTTCCCCCCTACCCAAAAGGGTTTTGTTTGCAAAAACTAGTTTTTGGGGTTTTCCCCCTTTTAAGTTTTTCCCTTTTAGTTTTTGTGTTTCATTTTTTTTAATCGACGCAAACCCCCGGAAAAAAAATTTTCCAGAGGCTTTGAAGGGGTAAAAAAAATTGGGGGTTTTTTATAAAAATTTTTTTTTAATTTTTTCGAAAAAAACGAAGCCCCAGAAAATGCCCTCACCATTAAAACCCCGTTAAATTCCGAGCGGGGCGGGTTTTAGAAAACCGTGCCCTCGAAATTTGGGGGAAAATTTTTTACAGGGTACTTGAACTTTTCCGGGATTTTGCTAAGGAAATGGTTTTGGGCCTTGACAAAACATTTTAATTTTCCTCAAATGAATTTTTTATTTTTTGAGCCTGCTTTCAAAATTTTTGGCCCCCAAAAATAAAAAAACCCAGCTTCCGTTAACGACGGAAACGTGGAAATTCAAAAAGGAAAATTTTTTTAAAAAAGGGCTTTTTTTTAAAGTTTTAAAACCCAAAACGAACCCTACAGAAAAAAACCTGCACCATTGAAACCGCCGTTAAATTTCGAGTCGGGGTGCGGGTTTAGAAAACCGGCCCGGTAAAATTTTAAAAAAATTCAACGGGGGGGAATAATTTTTCCTAAAAAATTTTCCCAAGAATCAAGGTTTCGATTTTTGGGGGGGACCAAAAATTTTTTCTCCAACCCAAAAGCGAATTTTTGAATTCCTAAAATTACTGGCCCCCGTTTCCCAATTCAGCTTTCCCCAAAAAAAATATTTTCCCAATTTTGTTAAACTACAACTGGGAAATCAAAAAGGCCGGGGGTTGTTTAAAAAATCTGTTTTATTGAGTTTGCAAGCCGAAAACGAACCCCAAGAAAATGACCTCACCTTGAAACGCCTTTAAAATTTTCCGAGTCGGGGTCGGGTTTTAGAAAATCCGGCCCGGGTCGAAATTTAAAAATTTAACAGGGGGGTATTTAACTTTTCCGTTTTGGGAAAACGAAACCCCAAAAAATCGTTTTTAAAACCCCCCTTTCCTCCCAAATCCAAAAATTGGGGCATTCTAAGCCTCCCTTTGGGGCCCGTTTTCCCCCTGGTTTTTTCTGTGCTTTCAAATATTGTCATGTTAAAAAATTTAAAGAAATTTTTGTGATTCCGAAGGGCTGGGGGGAATGTAAAAAGGCCTTTTATTTATAAAAGGGTTTTAAAAGCGAATGCCAAAAAAACGAAGCCTAAAAAAAATGACCTGCAATTGAAACCCCCGTTAAATTTCGAGTCAGGTGCGGGCTTTAGAAAATCCGGTCCGGCGAAATTTAAAAAATTCAACGGGGGGAAACCTTTCTGAAAACCCTTTCCCCCGGGGAATTTTGGCCAAGGGGTTCGGTGGGGCTTAAAAGGGTTTTCCTTTCAAAAATCGAATTTTCCTTTTTTGTTACCCCTGGCTTTTCCCGATTTAAAAACTTTCAAAGAAAAAGCGTTTGGAAATTTGATTTTCCGAACGCAAACTGGGGAATTCCAAAAGGGGTTTTATTTAAAAAGGCGTTTTTTAAAGTTTTGAAAATTGCCAAAAAACGAATTTTACAAAAAAAATGACCTGCACCATTGAAACCCCTTTTTTCGAGTCAGGTGCGGGTTTAGAAAATCCGTGTCCGGTCGAAATTTAAAATTCAACAGGGGTCCCCGTTTGAAAAATTTCCCCGGGGAATTTTGGCCAAAAGGGTGCCCCGGTCGGGCTTAAAAGGGGCATTCCCCCCAAACAAAATTTTTGAATTTTTGTTTAATCCCCCTAGTATTTTTGCGTTTTCCCCTTTAATTCCGGTGCCCCAGAAATTTAAAAATTTTTATGCACGCATGGTTGAATGAAACAAAAAACGGCGCTTGGGGGCTTTTGATAAAAGGGCGTATTTTTTTAAGTTTTCAAATTGAGAAAACGAACCCTACAAAAAAATGACCGCACCATTAAACCGCCGTTAAATTTCGAGTCGGGGTGCTTTTTAGAAAACCGTGTCCGGTCGAAATTTGAAAATTAACAGGGGATTAACTTTTCGATTTGGAAAAGAACCCCAAAAAATCAAATTTTTTTTAAACCCCCGCCCTATAAACTAAAAAAATGCAAAAAATTTTGGGGGCATTTTAAAATTTTTAAATTGGCTTTTCCCCCGTTTTTCTCTTTCCTGGTGAATAGTTGGTCTTTTGTTGACCGAAGGGGCAAATGGGAATCAAAAAGGCCCTTTTTTTTAAAAAGGGGGTTTTATTAATTTTTTGCAATTGCCGAAAACGAACCCTCACAGAAAATGACCGCACCATTGAAACCCCCGAAATTTTCCGAGCGGGTGCGGGCTTTAGAAAACCCGTGTCCGGTCAAAATTTTGGGGTTAAAAGGGGGGTATTTAACTTTTCGATTTTGCCAAATTTTAAAAATCAAGGACCCCGCCCCCCTTTAAGGGGCTATAAATTTCTTCCCTTACAAAATCAATTTTTTTTTGAATTCAAAACCCCCCTGGCTTTTTTCCTAAATTTCAAACCCTTCCCCAGAAATTGGGGGGTTCTTTTGTTGCACCGAACGCAAAAATGGGTTCCAAGGGGGGGCTTTTACTAAAGGGCTTTTTTATTTTTTTGCAATTCCAGAAAAGGGCCTCACGAAAAATGACCTGCACCATTGAAACGCGAAATTTCGAGTCAGGGCGGGCTTTAGAAAATCCGTGTCCGGTCGAAATTTGAAAATTAACGGGTTTTTTTGGGGCCATTTTTAAAAATTTCTTTTGATTTAAGCCAGGGTGCCCGGGTCAACTTAAAACGCCAAACCCAAAAAAACATTTTTAATTTTTCATTTTAAGTTTTTTCTTTCCCAAAATTTCCTGTGCTTTTTAAATATTGCTCCCGGTAAAAACCCGGAAAAAGGAAAAATTTTTTCGGATTCCAAAAAACCTTAAATGAAAAAAAAAGGGGGGGGGGGGATTTATAAAAAGGGTTTTAAAAGCGAAATTGCCGAAAACGAAGCCAAAAGAAAATGACCGACCATTGAAACCGCCGTTAAATTTGAGTCGGGGTGCGGGCTAAAAACCTTCCCTCTTTAAAGAAAAATCCCTTTTTTTGTTTCCCCCGGGGGTTCAAAAAAAATTTTTGAAAATTCAACAAGGCGAAAAAACCCGGGGGGGGGAAACTTTTTTGATTTCCCAAGGTAATAAGGATCGATTTAAACGACATATTCCTAAAAAGGGAAATTTTCTTTTAGTTCCCGGCGTTTTCCTTGATTCTGGGTTTTCGAATATGTGGTTTTTGTTTAATGGGACGAAACGGGATTAAAAGGTTTTAAAGTAAAAATGTCTTTTTAAGATTTTTGAAATTGACGAAACGAAGAAAACAAAAAAAGACCGACCACTGAAATCGCCTTTAAAATTTTGAGTAGGGGCTGACTTTCAAAAAACCCCTGCCCGGGTGAAATTTAAAAAATTCAACGGGGGGGGGCTTGAATTTTTGATTTGGCCGGTAATCAGGATCAAATTTAAACGCCCATATTCCTAAAAATGCGAATTTTGCATTCTGAGCTACTGGGTTTTCCAGATTCTGGGTTTTGAATATGTGGTATTTTTTTAAAGGGCCCAAAACGGGTTTCCAAAAGGTTTAAAAAAATGTGGGTTTTAATGTTTTTTGCAAAGAAAACGAAGCTATAAACGGGAAAATGACCTGCCCCACTGAAATCGCGAAATTTCGAGTCAGGTGCTGACTTTCAAAAAAATCCGTGTCCGGTCGAAATTTAAAAAATTAAACAGGGGGGGGGCGTTGAACTTTTTTTTTGGCGGTAATCGGGATCGACTTTAAACGACCATATTCCAAAAAGCAAATTGTTTTTAAAAGTATGGCTTTTTCCCCCAGATTCGGGGGTTTTAAAATATGTTTTCATTTAACGGACGAAAACCCGCGGATTCCAGAGGCTTTAATGTAAAAATGTCGTTTTTAAAAATTTTAGCGAATTCCCGAAAACAAACCCAAAAACAGAAAATGACCTCTACTGAAATGGAAATTCGAGTCGGTGCTGATTTTTCAGAAAACCCGTGCCGGTCGAAATTTGAAAAATTAACAGGGGGGGGTACGTTGAACTTTTCGATTTGCCCGGAATTTTCGGATCAAATTTAAACGCCCATATTCCTAAAAAATGCAATTTTTATTTGAGTACTGGCTTTTTCCTTAGATTCTGGGTTTTTGAATATGGGGTTTTTGTTATAATCGGACGAAACGCGGATTCCAAAGGTTTTAAAAGAAAAATGTGGGTTTTATTGAGTTTTAGAATTGCACGAAAACGAAGCAAAACGGGAAATGACCTGACCACTGAAATGCGTTAAATTTCGGTCAGGTGCTGATTTTCAGAAAATCCGTGCCCGGTCGAAATTTAAAAAATTCAAAGGGGGGGGTACGTTGAACTTTTCGATTTCCCGGAATCAGGACGATTTAAACGCCCATATCTCCACAAAATGCGAATTTTTGCATTTTTAACGGGGTTTTTCAGATCGTTAGAATATGTGGTCTTTTGTTAAATGACGAAAAACGGTTTTTCCAGAGGTTTTTAAATTAAAATGTCTTTTTAATGTTTTTTCAAATTGAGAAAAGAAGTATAAACAGAAAATAACTGCCCCATAAAGTTTTAAATTTTCCGAGTCGGGGTGTGATTTAAAAACGTGCCCGGTCGAAATTTGAAAATTTCCAGGGGGGGGAGTTGAACTTTTGAGGCCAAGGTAACAGGATGATTTTTAAACGACCATATCTCCTAAAAAAGGGGAAATTTTTGCATTTAAGTACTGGTTTTTTCCCCCCAGATTTGGCCAGAATATGGGGTCATTTTTTAATCGGACGCAAACTGGGATTCCAGGGGTTTTAATGAAAAAATGTCGATTTAATGAGTTTAGCGAATTGACGAAAACCCCAAAACAGAAAAAACCGACCATGAAATCGCGAAATTTCGAGTCGGGGTGCGATTTTCAAAAAAATCCGTGCCCTCGAAATTTGAAAAATTAAACGGTCTTGAACTTTTCGATTTGGCAAGGTAATCAGGACGATTTAAACGCCATATCTCCTAAAAAAAGCAAATTGTTGCATTCTGTATTTTTTCAATTCTGGTTTAGAATATGTGGTCATTTGTTTAACGGAAAACTGGGGATTCCAGAGGCTTTAATTTAAAAAATGTCGTATTTAATGATTTTTAAAAGGAATTGAGAAAACGGCCAAAACAGAAAATGCCCGCACCACTGAAACGTTTTAAAATTTTCGAGCGGGGCTGATTTTCAAAAAAACCCGTGGGTCAATTTTGAAAAATTAACAGGTGGGGTACGTTGAATTTTTTTCGATTTGCCCAAGGTAATCAGGATCGATTTAAACGCCCATATCTCCTACAAAAAAAATTTTGATTCGAAGTATGGCTTTCCCCCAGATTTGGGTTTGAATATGGTCATTTTTTAAACCGGAGCAAACTGCGGTTTCCAGGGCAAAAAAATGCGTATTTAATGAGTTTTAGGAATTGCACGAAAACAAACCCAAAAAACAAAAAATGACCTGCACCACTGAAATCGCGTTAAATTTCGAGTCAGGGGCTGTTTTCAAAAAAACCCGTGCCCGGTCGAAATTTAAAATTAAGGGGGGGTGTTGAATTTTTCGAGGCCCAAGGTAATCAGGATCGACTTTAAACGACCATTCCCTACAAAAAGGAATTTTCATTCTAAAGTATGGGTTTTTCCCAGATTCTGGCCGAATATGTGTTTTTTGTTATAATCGGACGAAACCCCGGGTTCCCAGAGGCTTAATTTAAAAAAATGTCGTTTTAATAAATTTTGCGAATTGCACAAAAACGAACCCAAAAACAGAAAATGACCCACCACTGAAATCCCCCAAATTCCGAGTCAGGTGCTGATTTTAAAAAAACGTGTCCTCGAAATTTAAAAAATTCAACAGGTGGGGGTACGTTGAATTTTCGTTTTTGCCAAGGAAATAAGGATGGGTTTAACGACAAAATCCTAAAAAGGGAATTTTTGCATTCTGAAGCTACTGGCTTTTTTCCCAGATTTGGGCTTTGAAAATGGGGTCATTTGTTTAATCGGACGCAAACTGCGGATTCCAGAGGCTTAATTTAAAAATGTCGTATTAATGAGTTTTAATTGCACAAAACGAAGCCAAAACAGAAAAATGACCGACCACTGAAATCGCTTTAAATTTCGAGTCGGTGCTGATTCAGAAAACCGTGTCGTCGAAATTGAAAAATTCAAACAGGTGGGGTACATTGAACTTTTTCCGATTTGGCCAAGGAATCAGGATCAAATTTTAAACGACCATATCTCCCAAAAATGCAATTTTGCATTCTAGTTACTGGCGCTTCCCAGATTCGGTTTGAATATGTGTTCATTTGTTGTAATGGGACGCAAACTGGGGATTCCAGAGGCTTAATGTAAAAATTTGTATTTAATGAGTTTTAGGAATTGCCGAAAACGAAGCCAAAACAGAAAATGCCCTGCCCCACTGAAATCCCCTTTTAAAATTTTCGAGTCAGGGTCTGACTTTCAGAAAAACCGTGCCCGGGTCGAAATTTGAAAATTCAACAGGTGGGTACGTTGAACTTTTCCGATTTGGCCAACGTAATCAGATCGATTTTAAACGACCATATCCCCCAAAAATGCAATTTTGATTCTGAGTTACTGGGTTTTCCAGATTCTGCTTGAATATGTGGTCATTTGTTGTAATCCGGACGCAAACTGCGGATTCCAGAGGCTTTAATGTAAAAATGTGATTTAATGAGTTTTAGCGAATTGCACGAAAACGAAGCCAAAACAAAAAAATGCCCTGCACCACTGAAACGCTGTTAAACCCCCGAGTCAGGTGCTGATTTTTCAGAAAATCCGTGTCCGGCGAAATTTAAAAAATTCTAACAGGTACGTTGAACTTCGATTTGGCCAAGGGTAATCAGGATGGATTTAAACGAATATCTCCTACAAAAATGCGAATTTTGATTCTGAAGTACTGGCGTTTTTCCCAGATTCTGACTTTCAGAATTAGTGACATTTGTTATAAGGGACGCAAACGGGATTCCAGTGGCTTTAATATTAAAAAGTCGTTTTAAAAAGAGTTTTAGCAAATTGCACGAAACCGAAGCTTCAAACAAAAAAATGACCTGCACCACTGAAATCCCCGTTAAATTTCGAGTCAGGTGCTGATTTTCAGAAAAATCCGTGTCCGGTCGAAATTTGAAAATTCAACATGGGGTATGAACTTTTCCGATTTGGCCAAGGTATCGGGATCGACTTTAAACGACCATATTCTCCTCAAACATGTGAATTTTGCATTCTGAGGGTCCTGGGGTTTTCCCCAGATTCTGTGCTTTCAGAATATGTGGTCATTTGTTGTAATCGGACGCAAACTGCGGTTCAGAGGCTTAAAGTAAAAAATGTCGTTTTAATGAGTTTTCGCAAATTGCAGAAAACGAAGCATAAACAGAAAATGACCTGCACCACTAAATCGCCGAACCCCGGGAGTCAGGTGCTGACTTTCAGAAAATCCGTGTCGGTCGAAATTTGAAAATTCAACAGGGGGGGTATGTTGAACTTTTCCGAGGCCAAGAATCAGGATCGACTTTAAACGACCATATCACCTCCAAAAAAATGCGAAATTTTGCATTCTAAACTATGGCGTTTTCCCAGATTCTGTCTTTCAGAATTATGTGGTCTTTGTTGAAATTTCGGACGCAAACGGGAATTCCAGGGCTTTTGTAAAAATGTCGATTTAATGAGTTTTGCGAATTGCACAAAACGAAGCATAAACAGAAAATGACCTGCACCATTGAAACGCTTTTAAAATTTTCTGAGTCAGGGTGCTGTTTAGAAAATCCGTTCGGTCGAAATTTGAAAATTTTAACAGGGTACGTTGAACTTTTTCGATTTGCCAAAGGTAATCAGGATCGACTTTAAGGACCATATCTCCTACAAAATGCGAATTTTTGCATTCTGAAGTTACTGGCTTTTCCCAGATTCTGATCTTCAGAATTAGTGGTCATTTGTTATAATCGACGCAAAACTGCGGATTCCAGTGGCTTTATTACTAAAATGTCGTATTTAATGAGTTTTGCAAATTGCATTGAAAACGAAGCCTAACAGAAAATGACCTGCACCACTGAAATCGCGTTAAATTTCCGAGTCAGGGGACTTTAGAAAATCCGTGCCCGGGGTCGAAATTTGAAAATTTAACAGGGGGGGGTACGTTGAATTTTTCCGATTTGCCAAGGTGATCAGGATCGACTTTAAACGACCATTCTCCTACAAACATGTGATTTTTGCATTCGGGAAGCTACTGGCGTTTTCCCCAGATTCTGTGCTTTTATAATTTATGTGTTCACTTGTTGTAATCGGACGCAAACCGTGATTCCAGAGGCTTTAAATGAAAAAAAATGTGGGGTTTAATGAGTTTTAGCAATTGACGGAAAACGAAGCCAAAACAGAAAAATGCCCTCACCACTGAAACGCTTAAATTTGGGAGTCAGTGCGACTTTCAGAAAATCCGTGTCCGTCGAAATTTAAAAAATTTCAACAGGTACTTGAACGATTTGGCAAGGTAATCAGGATCGACTTTGGAAGACCATATCTCCATAAAAAGCGAATTTTTGCATTCTGAAGTTACCTGGCGTTTTCCCAGATTCGTGCTTTCAGAATATGTGGTCATTTGTTGTAATCGGACGAAACTGGGGATTCAGGGGCTTTAATGTAAAAATGTCGTATTTAATGAGTTTTAGCAATTGCAAAAAACGAAGCTAAAACAGAAAAATGACCTGCACCACTGAAATCCTTAAATTTCGATTTGGGGTGCTGATTTTCAGAAAACCTGTCCGGTCGAAATTTGAAAATTCAACAGGGGGGTATTGAACTTTTCGATTTGAAGCCAAGGTGAATCAGGATCGACTTCTGAACGACCATATATCTCACAAAACTAGCTGAATTTTTGTCATTCTGGAAGCTACTGGCGCTTTTAACCAGATTCTGGTTTAGAATATTTGTCATTCTGTTAGTAATCGGATCGAAACGCGTGATCCAGGGTGATTTTAGAAAATGCGTATTTATAGTTTTCGCAAATTGCACGAAAACGAAGCTAGCAAACAGAAAATGACCTGCACCACTGAAATCGCCGTTAAATTTCGAGTCAGGTGCGACTTTCAGAAAATCTCGTGTCCGGTCGAAATTTGAAAATCAACAGGTGGGGGTACGTTGAACTTTTTGATTTGCCAAGGTAATCAGGATCGACTTTAAACGACCATATCTCCTACAAAAATGCGAATTTTGCATTCTGAAGCTACGGCGTTTTCCCAGATTCTGGGCTTCAGAATATGTGGTCATTTGTTATAATCGACGAAACTGCGGATTCCAGAGGCTTTAAGTAAAAATGTCGATTTAATGAGTTTTAGCGAATTCACAAAAAACGAGCATAAACAGAAAATGACCTGCACCACTGAAATCCAGAAATTCGAGTCAGGTGCTGACTTTCAGAAAAATCCGTGTCCGGTCGAAATTTGAAAAATTCAACAGGTGGGGGTACGTTGAACTTTCCGATTTGCCAAGGTAATTAGGATCGACTTTAAACGACCATATCTCCATAAAATGCAACTTTGCATTCTAAGCTACTGGCGTTTTCCAGATTCTGCGGCTTTGAATATGTGTTCATTTGTTATAATCGGACGAAACTGCGGATTCCAGAGGCTTTAGTAAAAATGTCGTTTTAATGAGTTTTGCAATTGACGAAAACGAACCCATAACAGAAATGACCTGCATCACTGAAATCGCTGAATTGAGTCAGGTGCTGACTTTCAGAAAATCCGTGTCCGGTCGAAATTTGAAAATTCAACAGGTGGGGTAGCTGAACTTTTTCGATTTTGCAAGGTAATCAGGATCGACTTAAACGACATATCTCCTCATAAAACTGCGAATTTTGCTATAGTTACTGGCGTTTTCCCAGATTCTGTGCTTTCAGAATATGTGGTCATTTAGTTATAATCGGACGCAAACTGCGGTATTCCAGAGGCTTTACATGTAAAAATGTCGTATTTAATGAGTTTCGAAATTGCAAGAAAACGAAGCTAAACAGAAAAATGACTGCACCACTGAAATCGCGTTAAATTTCCGAGTCAGGTGCTGACTTTCAGAAAAATCCGTGTCCGGTCGAAATTTGAAAAATTCAACAGGTGGGGTACGTTGAACTTTTTCGATTTGGCCAAGGTAATCAGGATCGATTTTAAAGGGCCATATCTCCTACAAAAATGCAAATTTTGCATTCTGAAGCTACGGCGTTTTCTATTCGGGGCTTTAGAATATGTGGTCATTTGTTTAATCGGACGCAAACTGGGGTTCCAGAGGCTTTAATGTAAAAATGCCGTTTAATGAGTTTTGCAATTGACCGAAAACGAACCCAAAACAAAAAATACCGCACCACTGAAATCGCTGTTAATTTCGAGTCAGGTGCTGACTTCGAAAATCTTTTAGGCCCAAATTTGAAAATTGAACAGGTGGGGTACGTTGAACTTTTCGATTGGCCTGTAATCAGGATCGATTTTAACGACCATATTCCTCAAAAATGCAATTTTCATTCAGTTCCCGGGCGTTTCCCAGATTTGGCTTTCAGAATATGTGTCATTTATGAACGGACGAAACTGCGGATTCCAGAGGCTTAATGTAAAAATGTCGTATTTAATGAGTTTTAGGAATTGCATGAAACGAAGCCAAAAACAGAAATGACTGCACCACTGAAATCGCCGTTAAATTCCCGAGTCAGGGGCTATTTCAAAAAAATCGTGCCCATCGTTTCACCTAATTAAAGGTGGGGGTTGTTGAACTTTTTTCGATTTGCCAAGGTAATCAGGATGACTTTTAACGACCATATTCCTACAAAATGCAGAATTTTTCTCTTCAGTTACTGGTTTTCCCAGATTCGGGCCGAATATGGGTCATTGTTATAATCGCGAAAAACTGTGGTTCAGAGGTTTTACATTAAAATGTATTTAATGAGTTTTCGAATTGCAGAAAACGAACCCATAAACAGAAAAATGACCTGACCATGAAATCGCGTTAAATTTCGGTCAGGGTGCTCTTCAGAAAATCCGTGTCCGGTCGAAATTTGAAAAATTCAACAGGGGGGGGTAGTTGAACTTTTCGATTTGCCAAGGTAATCAGGATCGAATTTAAACGCCCATTTTCTCCTACAAATGCAATTGTTGCATTCTGGAAGCTACTGGCGTTTTCCCAGATTTTGGCTTTCAGAATATGTGTTCATTTTTATAATCGGACGCAAACTGGCGGATTCCAGAGGCTACAAAATGTCGATTTAATGGAGTTTATGAATTCAAAGAAAAACGAAGCCAAAAACAAAAATGACCTGACCACTGAAATCCCCGTTAAATTTGAGTCAGCTGACTTTCAGAAAAATCCGTGTCCGGTCGAAATTTAAAAAATTCAACAGGTGGGGTAGTTGAACTTTTTCGTTTTGGGCCAAGGAATCAGGATCGATTTAAACGACCATATCTCCTACAAAAAGGCAATTGTTGCATTCTAAAAGTTCTGGCGTTTTTCAAATTCTGGCTTTAAGAATATGGGGTCATTTGTTGTAAATCGAACGCAAAACTGCGGATTCCAGAGGCTTTAATGTAAAAATGTCGTATTTAATGATTTTAGCGAATTGCAGAAAACGAAGCCAAAACAGAAAATGACCTGCACCACTGAAATCGCCGTAAATCCGAGTCAGGGTGCTGACTTTAGAAAATCCGTGTGGTCAAATTTGAAAATTAACAGGTCGGGGTACGTTGAACTTTTTCGATTTGGCCAAGGTTAGGATCGATTTTAAACGACCATAATCCCATAAAAATGCAAATTGTTGCATTCTAGCACTGGCGATTTCTTAGATTCCTGGGCTTTCAGAAATGTGTTCATTTGTTAACGACGCAAACTGCGGGATTCCAGAGGTTTTAATGTAAAAATGTCGTATTTATGAGTTTTGAATTGCCAGAAAACGAAGCCAAACAGAAAATGCCCTGCACCACTGAAATCGCCGTTAAATTTCGAGTCAGGTGCTGACTTCAGAAAACCCGTGTTCGTCCAAATTTGAAAATTAACAGGTGGGGTACTTGAACTTTTCCGTTTTGCATATAGATCGATTTAAACGACCATATCTCCTAAAAATGCAAATTTTGCATTCTGAAGCTACTGGCGTTTCCTGATTCTGGGCCAGAATATGTGTCATTTGTTTAACGGACAAACTGCGGATTCCAGAGGCTTTAATGTAAAAATTCGTATTTAATAAAGTAGGAATACTGAAACCGGCCAAAACAGAAAAATGACCTGACCACTGAAATCGCTTTTAAATTTCGAGTCAGGTTGACTTTCAGAAAATCCTGCCCGGGTGAAATTGAAAAATCTAACAGGCTGGGGTAGTTGAATTTTTCGATTTGGAAGGAAATTTAGGATGACTTTAACGACCATATTCCACAAAAATGCGAAATTTTGCATTCTGAAGCTATTGGCGTTTTCCCCAGATTCTGTGCTTTCAGAATATGTGTCATTTGTTGAATCGACGCAAACTGGGATTCCGGGAGGGCTTTAATGAAAAATGTCGTATTTAATGAGTTTAAGAATGCAATTTAAAACGAAGCAAACAGAAAATGACCTGCACCACGAAATCGCAAAAATTTCGAGTCGGGGTTGACTTTCAGAAAACGGGTGTCCGTAAATTTTAAAAATCCAGGTGTATTGAACTTTTTCGATTTGGCCAAGGTAATCAGGATCGACTTTAAACGACCATATCTCCTACAAAATGCGAATTTTTGCATTCTGAAGCTACTGGCTTTTTTCCCCAGATTCTGATCTTCAGAATTAGGGCATTTGTTATAATCGGACGCAAACTGCGGTTTCATGGTTTTAAATATTAAAAATGTCGTATTTAATGAGTTTTAGAAAATTTGCACAAAACGAAGCCATAAACAGAAAATGACCTGCACCACTGAAATCGCTGTTAAATTTCGAGTCAGGTGTTGACTTTCAGAAAATCCGTGCCCGGTCGAAATTTGAAAATTCAACAGGTGGGGTACGTTGAACTTTTTCGATTTGGCCAAGGTAATCAGGATCGACTTTAAACGACCATATCTCCCTAAAATGCGAATTTTTGTATTCGAAGTTACTGGCGTTTTCCCAGATTCTGACTTCAGAATTAGTGGTCATTGTATAATCGACGCAAACTGCGGATTCCAGGGCTTTAATAAAATGTCGTTTTAATGAGTTTTAGCAAATTACAAAAACGAAGCTATAAACAGAAAATGACCGCACCACTGAAATCGCTGTTAAATTTCGAGTCAGGGTGCTGACTTTCAAAAAAACCCGTGTCCGGTCGAAATTTGAAAATTCAACAGGGGGGGGTACGTTGAACTTTTCCGATTTCCCCAAGGTAATCAGGATCGACTTTAAACGACCATTTCTCCTAAAAATGGAAAATTTTGCATTCAAAAGCTACTGGCGTTTTCCCAGATTCGGTGCTTTCAGAATATGGGGTCATTTGTTGTAATCGGACGAAAACCCGCGGTTTCCAGAGGCTTTAAGAAAAAAATGTCGTATTTAATGAGTTTGAAATTGCACGAAAACAAGCTATAAACAGAAAAATGACCTGCACCACTGAAATGCCGTTAAATTTCGAGTCGGGGTGCTGACTTCAGAAAAATCCGTGCCCGGTCGAAATTTAAAAAATTCAACAGGTACGTTGAACTTTTCGTTTTGGGCCCAAGGTAATCAGGATCGACTTTTAAAGGACCATATCTCCTAAAAAATGCATTTTTGCATTCTGAAGCTACTGGCGTTTTTCCCAGATTCTGATCTTTCAGAATTAGTGGTCATTTGTTATAATCGGACGCAAACTGCGGATTCCAGTGGCTTTATTATTAAAAATGTCGTATTTAATGAGTTTTAGCAAATTGCACAAAAACGAAGCCATAAACAGAAAATGACCTGCACCACTGAAATCGCCGTTAAATTTCGAGTCAGGGTGCTGACTTTCAGAAAATCCGTGTCCGGTCGAAATTTGAAAATTAACAGGTGGGGACGTTGAACTTTTCCGATTTAGCCAAGGTGATCGGATCGACTTTAAACGACCATATTCCCAAACATGGAATTTTTGCATTCTGAAGTTACGGCGTTTTCCCTAGATTCTGGCCATAATATGTGTTCATTTGTTGTAATCGGACGCAAACTGCGGATTCCAGAGGCTTTAATGTAAAAAATGTCGTATTTAATGAGTTTTAGCGAATTGCACGAAAACGAAGCCAAAAACAGAAAAATGACCTGCACCACTGAAATCGCCGTTAAATTTCGAGTCAGGGTGACTTTCAGAAAAATCCGTGTCCGGTCGAAATTTGAAAATTCAACAGGCGGGGGTACGTTGAACTTTTCGATTTGGCCAAGGTAATCAGGATCGACTTTGAACGACCATATCTCCTAAAAAAATGCGAATTTTGCATTCTAAGCATTGGCGTTTTCCCAGATTCTGTGCTTCAGAATATGTGGTCATTTTTGTAATCGGACGCAAACTGCGGATTCCAGGGGCTTTAATAAAAATGTCATTTAATGAGTTTTAGCGAATTGCAGAAAACAAGCCAAAAACAGAAAATGACCTGAAACCACTGAAATCCCCGAAAATTTCGATTTAGGTGCTGACTTTCAAAAAAACCCTGCCCGGGTCGAAATTTGAAAATTCAACAGGCCGGGGAAAGTTGAACTTTTCGGATTTGGCCAAGGTAATCAGGATCGACTTTAAACCCACCATATCTCCTAAAAAAATGCGAATTTTGCATTCTAAGTTACTGGCGTTTTACCAGTTTTCGGGGCTTTAGAATATGTGGTCATTTGTTATAATCGGACGCAAACTGGGATTCCAGAGGCTATAATATTAAAAATGTGTGTTTAATGAGGCAAATTGCACGAAAACGAAGTTATAAACAAAAAAATGACCTGCACCACTGAAATCGCTGTTAAATTTCGAGTCAGGTGCTGACTTTAGAAAAATCCGTGTCCGGTCGAAATTTGAAAAATTCAACAGGTGGGGGTACGTTGAACTTTTGATTTGGCCAAGGTAATCAGGATCGACTTTAAACGACCATATCCCCTAAAAAAAATGCGAATTGTTGCTTTCTGAAGCAAACTGGCGTTTTCCAGATTCTGGGCTTTCAGAATATGTGGTCATTTGTTATAATCGGACGCAAACTGGGATTCCAGAGGCTTTAATGTAAAAATGTCGTATTTAATGAGTTTTAGGAATTGCGCGAAAAACGAAGCCAAAAACAGAAAATGACCTGCACCACTGAAATCGCGTAAATTTCGAGTCAGGTGCTGACTTTCAGAAAATCCGTGTCCGGTCAAAATTTTGGGAAAATTCAACAGGGGGGGGTACGTTGAACTTTTTCGAGGCCAAGGTAATCAGGATCGACTTTAAACGACCATATCTCCTACAAAAGCAAATTGTTGCATTCTGAAGCTACTGGCGTTTTCCCCAGATTCTGCGTTTTTAGAATATGTGTTCATTTGTTATAATCGGACGTAAACCGCGGATTCCAGAGGCTTTGAATGTAAAAATGTCGTATTTAATGAGTTTTAGGAATTGCACGAAAACGAACCCAAAAAACAGATAACTGACCTGCATCACTGAAATCGCTGTTAAATTCGAGTCAGGGTGACTTTCAGAAAAATCCGTGCCCGGGTCGAAATTTAAAAAATTCAACAGGTGGGTATTGAACTTTTCGATTTCCCAAGGTAATCAGGATCAAATTTTAAAACGACATATTCCTACAAAATGCGAATTTTTGCATTCTGAAGTACTGGGTTTTCCCAGATCTGGCTTTCAGAAATGTGGTCATTGTTATAACGGACGC
>CAXIVR010001787.1:0-11660 GCA_964035755.1 Teleogryllus oceanicus
TAATGGATGTGTTTTCTTCGATGGTCTTCTGGGATGATTAGGTTCACTGAAGGCTTTACATCACAAAACACAGTGAACTGTAGGAATTAAATTTCCAAATTTAACACTACCCCATGATGTCAGGATTTTCGACGAGAGCGTAATTTACGTCGAGTTCTGTCGGTGCCTGGAGGAGAATTCCAGCGGTCAGCTGCTCTGATCGATAGCTTTCCGTGGTTTCTTCGATCATCACCAGGCGAATGCCGGACCAGTACCCTACCAAACGGGCCAGACCGCGCGCGATCTTTGAATTGAATTTGCCTTATTTTACGTGTGCGAGACTCAGGCCATGAGGCCTGCCTTCCGTCTGACCACTCAAATTTCAGTTACACTCCTTTCACCAATCATGGGAGAAAGAAGGTATTAATGGGCGATGAAACAGGCGATTTAAATTTAGCTCAGAGGCTTCATTTAGGCTTGAGGATCTTTTATATGCAGTAAATGTACAACATGGGACAGCCGGCTTTACTTCCTCCGAAGGAAGGCGTACGAATGATTTTTTCGCCCTTAAAATCCACGGCTTCGATCGGGTTTGAACCCGCAAACTTGGGCATAGCAGTCCGATACGCTGACCGCCTACACCGCCAACCGCCGCTGAATCTTTCTGCTGATCTTTTCTACCTCTTCCTGCCTTATCCTCTCACTACACACACACACACACACACACACACACACTTACGTGGGCTACATTACTACATTACTGCACTGCCGGGAAAACAGTTGGGAGCTTAGAGCCGACGTGCTGGGGCGGTGCCGCGCTTGTGGAAGATACCTGGTGGGGAAATCCTCCAAACCGACATGTACGTCGGCGCCGGATCCGCCACCCAGCTCGGAAACATAATCACCATCTCCCGCGATAAAATACATGCACGACACGTACTGACTAATCTCAGTAGTTAACGCGCTCGGAATCACTAATTATCAATCAATCAATCGATGGGCTTTTTCAAGCGGTTGGCATCCCTGCAGGTGCCCGATGCTGCGTGCGCGCGCCGAGTCGCCTCTGTTATCTGCTGACGGCCTCGCCCCGCCTCCGCTCCCGCCCGCGCCTCCTCGAAAACCTTGAGCGCTCGCCGTGCACATTCGGTGGAGCGCAGCCCTTCTGAGATGTTTAACGCGCGTGCACTCTGGCTGTCCGGCTCTGTCGACCAACATCCCGTGCCCTCTCAGGGATGAAATGCATGTTTATAAATTCTGTGGCAGCAGTCAGCGTAGCCCGAACGTAGTCCGGCGCTGAGAGTACATTTTCTTATAATTGCAGCTTTGTATTATATATTTATTTTGCGTCTTGAAGAAATTGCATGGTTCTTTGTCGCAATTTAGTTTCTGAATACGCGTATGGTTATTTTTTGACAGGTTATTTGTATCATCTGAAAACATTACTTACCACAAACTGTTTTATGATATTTGTAATAATGTAACCTGTTGCCCTAATAAAATATCGGCTGCGAAACGAGCCACGATTTTGGTACTTTTTATTCATTATCTAACCATGAATATCCAAAGGTGAGAAAGAGACTTCATTCAACAATGATGCCTCACTTACGTGGCGAGACTCAGGTCATCAGCACGCCTGTCTGACACGCAAATTCGCTACGGCCCTGTCGCCATCTCATGGAGAAAGGTCCTACCAAGGACGAAACAGGCGATTTGAATCTCAGCTCAGAGGGACAGCATTCTTGCCTGAGGATCTTTAGCGCAGTAACCATTACATGGGTCAGCCGGCCTACTTCCTCCGAAGGACGGCGTGGTTTTTTTCTTGGAACTGTGTAAAGGGATTGTGATAAAGCGCACACAAACATTGCTATCTGTTTCGTGTAATCTTGTTTACTCTCTGCCCTTACGGACGTACTCGTAAGAAGACAAAGCGCGAATTGCGCGCCGGAAAGCAGAATTTCGCAGAAAACTGGTTAATATGGTATCCTGATAACGAAAAAATGTCGATAACCAGCTACAAGTTTAGAAATAAAACCTTCCAACACGGTGCAGCCAGAATCCATGTCGGTGGGTCCTTGATAGCGAAAACTGAACGACGGCTAAAAGTCCGCCATCCGTCCGTTCGTCCGTTTGTGTCACAACAGTACTAAACCGTGCAGCAGATTTTCTCCAAAATGATATACTTCAATCGATCTGAAATGAACTGAGGTTTATTGCCTATGATATTTTGATTTTGTGGGTACTGACGTAGTCTCGTGCCGTTTCAAAATCTTCCAAAATGACACAGATTTTGATTGTTACGTCTTTGATAGAGTAAAATACTCTTAAGAGAATGGTATACGCTCATTCGTTGAAATTCTGGATTTTTAATAATCAAAAAGTGCAACGGTTTGGTCTTCACATCTACACTATTGACGATGAGATTTTTCCTTAATGATATCTCATTTCAGACGACTTTCGCATAAGTCCATGTATCGACTCTTTCGAAAACGTAGTTTCCGTGTAATTTGGCGTGAAATATGGCGTTAAAAATGTTCACATTTTTCTCAAGAAGAAACCATTTGAATTTCCCCGCCAGAGATAGAAGAAGTAGATGTCAAAAGAACGCCATGTCCTGCTTTCAAGAACTCTTTAATCTTCTGCAAATCGTAAATTGGGAATACGCGAGAAAGTGCGTGCTGTTGTCGTTGAGATGTTCATGACGCGTGGGCGGCGGAGCGCGAGGGGCGTGGCGCTCAATGTCTGTTGCAGAGTGCCAGAGGAGGTCTGAGGCGCCGACGCCGTCGACGCCGACGCCTTTGTGGATGCCTCAGGTGAGCGCCACAACCCAGCCATCGGCCTCTCAACGACTGATATGAATCTTGTCAGAGGTTGGAGGTCGCAGTGCAATTTTCTCCCGGTGCCTTGCCTCGTTTCTTCCTCCTGCTCTCGTTTGAGCTGCGCCCCGCGGAGAGAGGTGTGTGTGTGTGTGTGTGTGTGTGTGCGGGCGCTGGACGGGGGCGTTGACGGCGTGATTGCGTCCGGAGCGGCCACGATGGATAGATTTGAAATGGATGGGGTGAGGGGTGATGCTTGAAGGTATCGATGAAGGAATGAATGAACATGGACGGAGGTATGGGAGGGCGGATGGTCCACTGGTTGAATCACCCATGTCAGCTCATGAACTAAACGTGTCAATGATTTATTACATTTAATCACAATTGTTTGCCAATTGAATTCAATATTAAGACGTATTTATGGAATGGTGTGAGGTGGTCGACGCGCCGCTGCCACACACGTGTCATTAATAGTTATTTAGATCCGAATTTAACTCTGTGAATGCTGTTCTGGCGTGCGAAACCAATCACACCCGTTTTCACCACGAAAACACATGCACCACTAGTACCCTAACAGCAATAAATCATTTGGACATGTCTGTATGGATAGGAGAGATGGAGGGGATGCCAAACCCATGGGAAAGTGTATGATGATAGTTGAGGAGGTGTGGGCATATGACTGAGGGCCGTGCGTCTGTGTGTGTGGTATGTGATAACGGAGGAGGGATGGTGGAGCAGCCAAAGGTCGTGTGTGCGTTGAGGTATGGGCGCCGAAGCGGAGGGGCGTACGGCGTCGCGTGGCGAGCAGCCTGGCGTGGATAGATGTACGCGAGGCGAGGCCAGCGGCGTGTGTGTGTGTGCGTTGGCAGGCGGGCGCCGTTGGAGGGGCGTGGTGGCGTCGCGCGATACGTCGGGCGTGGATGACGTATCGGCGAGGTGAAGGAGGCGCGCCAAAGGTGTGTGTGTGCGTTGAGGTAGCGGGCGCCGGGGCGCGGAGGGGCGTGGCCGGCGTCGCGCGGAGCAGCCACATGGATATTTACAACGCGAGGCAGAAGGAGGCGCGCCAAAGGGTGTGTGCGTGCGTTGAGCAGGCGGGCGTCAGCGGTGGGGCGGTCGGCGTCGCGCGAGCACTATGGATAGATGGACGGGTGAGGGTGAAGGAGGAGTGCCAAAGGTCGTGTGCGTTACAGGCGGGCGCCGGGGGCGCGGAGGGGCGGTCAGCGTCGCGTGCGCTGACAGCTGGCGTGGATAGACGTATCGCGAGGGTGAAGGAGGCGTGCCAGCGGTGTGTGTGCGCGTTGAGCAGGCGGGCGCTGGGGCGCGGAGGGGCGCGGGTCGATGTCGCGCGAGCAGCCTGGCGGAGGACGTAATGGGTGAGGGTGAAGGGAGGCGTGCCAAAGGCGTGTGCGTGTGCGTGTGTGCGTTACAGGCGGGCGCCGGGGCGCGGAGGGGCGTGGCCGGCGTCGCGCGAGCAGCCGTGGCGGATAGATGGACGAGGGCGAGGCGCACAGCATCGTGCGTGCGCACAGGCGGTCAGCGGAGGGGCGGCCGGCGTCCCGTGCGAGCAGCCGCCGGGCGGATGGATTGTCAAGAGGCATGATACGCGCCAGGTCGCAAAGGTTACAGGCGGCGCCGGGGCGGAGGGGCGTATTACGTCGCGCGATACGCCGGCGTGACAGACGCACGGTGAGGTGATGATGCGCCAGCGGTGTGTAAACGTTGAGTACGGCTGGGGCGGAGGCGTACCGGCGTCGCGTGCCTGAGCAGCCATGGATAGATGGACGGCAGGCGAAGGAGGCGTACAAAGGTCGTGTGTGTGCGTTGGCAGGCGGGCGCCGGGGCGCGGAGGGGCGGCCGGCGTCCCGTGCAGAGCAGCTGCTGGCGTGGATGACGGCTGGGTGGAGGTGAAGGGAGGCAAACAAAGGTCGTGTGTGTGCGTTGAGGCATTGGCGCCGGGGCGCGGAGGGCGTACTGGCGTCGCGTGCAGAGCAGCTGGCGTGGATAGATTGACGGCGAGGGGTGAAGGGAGGCAGCCAAAGGTCGTGTGTGTGCGTTGAGGTATGGCGCCAGCGCGGAGGGGCGTGGCTGGCGTCCCGTGCAGAGCAGCCGCTGGCGGATGGATGGCTGGGTGAGGTGAAGGAGGCGTGCCAAAGGTCGTGTGCGTTGATATTGGCGCCGGGGGGCGCGGAGGGGGTGGGTCGGCGTCGCGTGCAGAGCATTGCTGGCGTGATAGATGACGCGAGGGTGGAAGGAGGCGTGTGCCAGCGTCGCGTGCGCGCTGGCAGGCGGTGCCGAAGAGGGGCGTGGTCATGTCGCGCGAGCAGCCGCCGGCGTGGATAGATGGATCGCGAGGTGAAGATGATGCGCCAAAGGTCGCGTGTGCGTTGGCGCGGGCGTCAGCGCGGAGGGGGCGTACGGCGTCGCGTGCGAGCAGCCGTTGGCGTGGACAGACGTAATGCGAGGCGGAGGCGCCAGCGCGTGTGTGCGTGCGTTGGCAGGCGGCGCCGGGGCGCGGAGGGCGTGGCCGGCGTCGCGCGATAGCCGCTGGCGGATAGGGGATGGACGGTGAGGGGTGAAGGAGGCGCCAAAGGTCGTGTGTGTGTGCGTTACAGGCGGGCGCCGGGGCGGAGGGGCGGGTCGGCGTCCCGTGCAGAGCAGCCGCTATGGATGGATGGCTGCGAGGTACAAGGCGCCAAAGGTCGTGTGCGCTATATTGGCCGGGGCGCGGAGGGGCGTACGGGCGTCGCGCAGAGCAGCTGCCGGCGTGGATAGATGACCGCGGAGGTGAAGGGAGGCGCCAAAGCACGTGCGTGCGTTGAGCAGGCGGGCGCCGGGCGCGATGGGCGTGGCCGGCGTCGCATGATAGCTGGCGTGGATAGATGGACGGGTGAGGGTGAAGGGAGGCGTGCCAAAGGCGTGTGTGTGTGCGTTGGCGGCACCGGGGCGGAGGCGTGGTCGGCGTCGCGCGCGACAGCCTGGCGGATAGATGCACGGCGAGGCAAGGGAGGCGCCAAAGGCGTGCGTGTGTGTTGGCGGCGCCGGGGCGCGGAGGGCGTGGCTGGCGGTCGCGCAAGAGCAGCCGGCGTGGATAGATGGACAAGAGGTGAAGGAAGGGCCGCGGGCGCAGCGTTGAGAAGGGCCGGGCGCGGAGGGGCGACGAAGGGTCGCATGGAGCAAATGCTGGCGTGGAGATGTATCGGCGAGGGCACGAGGCGTGCCAGCGGGTGTGCGTGTGTGTGTGTGTGCGCGTTGAGGTATGGCGCCAGGCGCGGAGGGCGCATTGAGCGTCATGCATGACAGCCGCCGGCGGATAGATGCACAAGGAGGGCGAGGCGCCAGCGGTGTGTGTGCGCGAGGCGGCGCCGGGGCGCGGAGGCGGGTCGGTCCCAGCAGAGCAGCTCGAAGCGGATAGACGGATCGGGTGAGGGGTGAAGGAGGCAGCCAGCGTGTGCGTGTGTGCGCGCTGGCAGGCGGGCACCTGGGCGAGGGGCGTATCGATACGCGCGATACTGGCGGATAGACACCAAGAGGCAGGAGGCGCCAAAGGCGTGTGTGCGTGTGTGTGCGTTACAGTATTATTGGGGCGCGGAGGGGCGTCGGCGTCGCGCGAGCAGCCATTGGCGTGATAGATGACTGCGAGGCGAAGGAGCACGTACAGCGTGTGTGCGCGTTGAGGATTGGCGCCGGGGGCGCGGAGGGGCGTGGCCGGCGTCGCGTGCGACAGCCGCTGGCGTGGAGGATGGACGGTGAGGAAGGAGGATGTGCCAAAGGTCGTGCGTGCGCGCTGGCAGGCGGCACTGGGGGCGCGGAGGGGGCGTGGCTGGTCGCGTGCTGACAGCCGCTGGCGGATAGACGGATCAAGAGGAAGGAGGCGCCAAAGGTCGTGTGTGTGCGTTGGCATGGCACCATGAGGGGCGGGTCAAGGTCGCGCGAGCAGCCATGATAGATGTAATGGAGGGTGAAGGGATGCACAAAGGGTGTGTGTGCGTTGACAGGCGGGCGCCGGGGCGCGAGGGGCGTATCGGTCGCGCGATAGCCAGCTGGCGCGGATGATTGATCAAGAGGGTGAAGGATACAGCCAAAGGGTGCGTGTGTGTGCGTTATATGGGCGCCGGGGCGGAGGGGCGTGGTCGGGAAACATGCGCGGAGCAGCCACATGATAGACGGCGAGGGGTGAAGGAGGCGTACGCGGCGTGTGTGTGTGCGTGCGTTGGAGGTATGGCGCCGGGGGCGGAGGGGCGTGGCCGGCGTCGCGATAGCCGCTATGCGGATAGACGGACGCGAGGGCATGAGGCGCCAAAGGCGTGTGTGTGCTGGCAGGCGGCAACCGGGGCGGAGGGCGTATTACGGTCGCGCGAGCAGCCGCTGGCGTGGATAGACGCACGGCGAGGCGACAAGGCGCGCCAGCGCGTGTGTACGTGCGCGTTGGCAGGCGGGCGCCGGGGCGCGGAGGGGGCGTACGGCGTCAAAGATAGCTGGCGTAGATAGATGACGGTGAGGCGAAGGAGCGCCAAAAGGGCGTGTGTGTGCGTGTTGATATGGGCGCCGAAGCGCGGAGGGCGTGGCCGGCGTCGCGTTGACAGCTGCTGGCGGATAGACGCACGGCGGAGGGCGAAGGAGGCGCAGCCAAAGGCGTGTGTGTGTGCGTTATATGGCCGTATGGAGGGGCACTGGCGTCGCGCGATACAGCCGGCGTGGATAGACGTAACGGGTGAGGGGTGAATGAGGCGCAAAGCCAAAGGGTGTGCGCGTACACAGCATGGGTCAGCGCGGAGGGGCGTGGTCGAGGTCGCGCGATAGCCAATGGCGGATAGATTTGATCTGCGAGGTGAAGGAGGCGCAGCCAAAGGCGTGTGCGCGCTACAGGCGGGCACCGGGGCGCGATAGGCGTGGATGGCGTCGCGCATGGACAGCCGGCTGGCGGATGACGCATCGCGAGGGGCAGCGGAGGCGCACAAAGGGTGTGTGTGTGCGCGTTGAGGCGGCCGGGGGCGCGGAGGGGCGTATCGATGCCGCGCGACAGCCGCCATGGATAGACGACAAGAGGAAGGACAGCCAGGGCGTGTGTGTGTGCGCGTTGACATATGGGCGCCGGGGCGCGAGGGGCGTGGTCATGTCGCGCGCGATAGCCGCTGGCGGATAGATGCATCGGCGGAGGGTACGAGGCGCCAGCGGGCGTGTGTGCGTTACATGGCGCCGGGCGCGGAGGGGTCGGCCGCGTATGAGCAGCCGCTGGCGGATAGGATGCACGGTGAGGGGTGAAGGAGGCGCAGCCAAAGGCGTGTGTGTGTGCGTGTTGACAGGCGGGTCGGGGCGGAGGGGCGTGGCTGGCGTCAAAGGAGCAGCCGCTGGCGGATAGATGGATCAAGAGGGTGAAGGAGGCGTGCCAGGCGTGTGTGTGTGTGCGTTGGCAGGCGGGCTGGGGGCGCGGAGGGGCGTACGGCGTCGCGTGACAGGCCGGCGCTGATAGACGGATCGCGAGGCGAGTGGCGAGCGCGCCAGTCGTGTGCAAGGTTATACGCGGCGCCGGGGGCGGAGGCGGCGGCGTCCCAGAGCAGCCGGCGGATAGATGTATCGCGAGGTGAAGGAGGCGCCAGCGTGTGTGTGTGCGTTATAAGGGTCGGGGCGCGGAGGGGGCGGTCATGTCGCGTGCGATAGCCATTATGTGGATAGACATGGACGGGGCGAGGTGGGCGGGCGGCAAAATAAAGGGCGTGTGTGTGTGTGCGTTACAGGCGGCACCAGCGGAGGCGGCCGGCGTCGCGTATGACAGCATCGATGATGGACGGTGAGGGTGAATGGATGAGCGTCAGCGTCGCGTGCGTGCGTTACAGGCGGCGTCAGCGGAGGGGGCGGCCGGCGTCGCGCGACAGCCGGCTGGCGGATAGACGGACGGTGAGGTGAAGGGAGGCGTGTGCCACATCGTGTGTGTGTGTCGGTATGGCGTCAGCGGAGGGGCGTGGCTGGCGTCCGTACGGAGCAGCTGCTGGCGTGGATGGACATTGGGTGAGGGCAGGAGGCGTGCCAGCGTCGTGTGCAGGCAGGGCGCCGGGGCGCGGAGGGGCGGCTGGCGTCGCGCGGAGCAGCGCTGGCGTGGATAGATGGACGGTGAGGGGCATGATATGCGCCAAAGGTCGTGCGTTGAGGCAGGGCGCCGGGGCGGCGAGGGGCGGTCGGCGTCCCGTGCAGATAGTTGCTGGCGTGGATGGATGGTCAGTGAGGGGCATGCGCAAACAAAGGTCGCGTGTGTGCGCGCGGCGGGGGGCGCCGGGGCGCGGAGGGGGGGGCCGGCGTCGCGGGGGAAGGCCTGGCGGGAAGAGGACGGGGGGGAGGCGTGGCCGGTCGTGTGTGGGGCTTTGGAGGCGGCGCCGGGGCGCGGAGGGGGGGGCGGGTCCGGCAGAGCACCCGCTGGCGTGAGGGAGGTTGGGGGGGTGAAGGGGGGGGGTGCCGGTCGGTGTGTGGGGGCGTTGGGGGGCGCCGGGGCGGGGGGCGGGCCGGCGTCGCGTGCGGGAGGTGGCGCGATGGGGGTGAGGTAAAGGGGGGGGCCCAAAAGGTCGTGTGTGGGGCGTTGGCAGGGGGGGCGCCGGGGCGCGGGGGGGCGGCGGGTCGCGTGGGGAGCATTTGGGGGCGTTGCCCTCAACGATCCGCGCTGGGGGGCGGGGGCGCCTGCCGCACGACGACCAGCCCGAGGGCCGACCTCCCCCTTTCCCCCGGTGCAGCGACGCGAAAGGCATGCCCCCATGCCTCCTCCACCTTCTCCCCCCATGTTTGCAGACCTTTTTGCTTGCCTAACTCCCACCATCATTTAAGTAATAAATTGTCACAAAAATAATAATAATAATAATAAAAAAAAACAACAACAAAAAAACAAGGACGGGGGACACGAAAAAGGGAAGCCGTTTTGTTGAAAACAGCCCTTTCGAAAAAAATTTTGATTTTGCCGATATAAGATGGTTGTTTTCGACCGAATTTTCCCCCAAAAAAACCCTGGGAAGGAATTTCTACCGCACAAGTAGCGAAAAAACCCGGGTGATGATAAAAATAATAATAATATAATAATAATATTAATAAAAATTTTAAAATAATAATAAAATTTTTATTATTCCCCCAATTTACGACTAAAGAGTTTTGGGTGGTTGATGATGTCACCTGTGGTGTCAGCCAGCTTCCATGAACAGATCTATGCGCTCGAGCAAAGATGTTTCCCAAAAAAAAACTTTTCCCCTGTCTGAAGTCCCTCAAAAAAATTTATTTGGGTATTATTACGGAACAAGTAAAGGAATTTAAAAAATTTTCTGAATCAAACCCAAATTTTTTAAAAAAGGTTTTTTTTTTGGGGAATTTTTTATTATTACTAAATTAAAATTTAATAAATCAACCAAAGGGGGATCAAATCACGTTGGGAAAAAAAACCCCTCATGTTTGAGGCAAAATCGCTGCAGGTAAAAAGTTTGAATTTTGCAAAAAAGGATTTAAAGAATTTTCAAAATTGCAAAAATAAGAATTTTTTTTTCCCTTTTTCTGTAAAAATTTATTTTTGGAAATTTTTAAGAAAAAAAAGATCCTCCCTTTTTTAAAGTTTAAAAAGATTTTGACGCCATTTGGGGGAAAAATATATATATATTTTTAAAATATATATACAAAAAAGTAAAATAAGGAAAAAAACCCCGTAAATAATTTTAAAAACATTTTTAGAACATAATTTGGGTATTTATTAATTTTTTTGGATATTTTTTTATTTATAGAATGATATGTTTTTTTTGGGAAAGGTTAACAAAAATTGTGACAATGTGATATTTTTTTTTAGGTTTATAAACTTACGCAGTTGGTTATTGGGTGAACAATGCTTTTGGATTGTCTTTAGATTTTTTTTGGATCGCTTGCATGTTGTTTAGATTTGTATTGGCAGATTCCAGAGGGACTAGCAAAAGTAGTGGGGGCCGGTTTATTGATTTAAAAGAATATGCATCGGGAGGATTTTTCGGTTTTTTAGTAGGTCGTAGTTGAATTAGTTATTTTTTTCCAGTTTTTTACCCTAGTTTAGTTTCCCCCCGGGGGCGCGTGGGGCAGGCGGGGGGAGGGGCCGTCCAGGTCACCCCCGCGACTCCCCCCCAGCTCCCCCAGTCGCCGGGCAGCGCTTTATTCCCCGCGGCAGGATCGGGAGAGGGCCGGGGGATCAACGAGTCTCGCAGTCCCTGACCGGGGGGCCTGGGCCCACCACGGTGGGCATTTTCATATTAACCACCGGGGGAGGTGGCCCAGGGCATCAACTGATGGCACTGCAGTGCCCTGACCGGGGGGTCCTAGGGGTTTCCCCTTTCACGGTGGCAGGCCCCGAATAGCTTTTCAACTGGTCAACAGTCGCGTCTGGGGGGGAATTTGCGGCCGGCTGCCTGATCAGCCGTGGTCTGATCAACACCAGGCGAATGCCGGAGCAGCCCACAAAAAGGGGCCCCGGACTTGCGCGATCTGCCTTCCCTTCCTGTCCCATCCTCCCCCCAAAAAAACTTACATAACACACCCAAACCATACAATCCTGAGAGACCGGTCGGGGGCTTGAGCTTGTGACGGGGCGGTGCCCGATGATGGGAGAGTCCCGGTTGGGGAAACCCCCCTACCGACGGACTGGCGCGGGTCCGCCCTCCACGGGGAAAAAACCATTTTTCCCAGAAAAAAATATACACTAACAGCGGCCTGGCCCCCATTCCCTAACCTCGATAAAAAAATTTTTGAAGTGTTTAAAAAAAAATTTTAAGGCCCAAATTTTTCCGGCGCTTTTGAAAGTCTGAGTTGAAAAAAGGAATATAAAAGGAAATTAAATTTTAAAAGTAATTAAGTAATTAGTGTTTTATCAAACCCCAATTTAAA
>CAXIVR010001789.1:0-20721 GCA_964035755.1 Teleogryllus oceanicus
ACATGACAGGCGATACATTCTATGATTTTGCGACACGAACAGAGCAGGTATTTACACTGCCACTGCTGTTTCTGCTTAACACGCAATTCCTCTCCTTTTGTAAGTAAAAGACTACATTCCTCGTCCTCGGTTAGAAACTTGGTATACAGGGCGACTTTTTGCGTGTAGGTTGCACATTCTGATATCGCCATTCATATGTTTCTTTGTCGGCGCCAACGCACCCCCGCCCATCCCCACCACACGGTCACGCGTCAGTATTCACGCTGCCAATGTTGGTGTAAAACCCTTATCCTTCTCGACGGCAAATAATGAAAAGAACAATAAACGTACGCGCAAGTGCTGCTCGAAATCTTCCAGTTTCACCTAGGTCTTTGATTCGTTAAGAAGGAGATTATTAACGAGGTGAAGTGATTATTACAGATCTCGTGTTGGCGCAGTGCCAAGAGCAGAAAGACATACTCGTCAGCCAAAGAAGAGATGTTTGTGCGGTAGAGCAGCGCAAGCGAGCACAGTTTTCGGAGAAATACAGCCAAAATCGAGTTTCGATATATCCGCCGCGTAGGAGGCGGAGGCGATCGTGAAGAACCGCGTTGCTGTTTTAGGTTGTACGGTGTCGGTTTGGTCAATGGCTTTTGCGAGTTCGATATTTTTCGAACGCGGCGGGACGGACAAAAAAAAAAAAAAAAAAGCGAGGCTGACGATGAAGAAGAAAATGCCCCTTTCCCGTTTCGTGAAAGAAGACGAAACATTCCCTTTCTGCTCACGCGTAGTGAGATGTACACGTAACAATTCGTTATCAAACGCCAGCCGTTTCGCAACCAGTCTCGGCTTCGCGTGACAAATACTCTACTCTGCTATTATATTACAGTACGATCATTCGCTTTCTTACATTTCGTTTCAAGGATTATATAAACTATCCATGGTAACTGCACTTTCATACTGGCTTTCTCACCTCCTTGATTGCCTAACCTACGTAATAAAGCAGCTCACTGATGTTCATAACCTAAACTTTCCTGCTGCTCTATGCGCATGAGGCGTAATATCAGCAATGTAGCACTATTATTCTCATTCTTGCAGATTGCATTAAATTATACCTCGAGCATGGCAGGCGACTCGGCGGCGGCTTATCGAGTGCAGATCATTCGTTTCTTTACATTTCGTTTCAAGGATTACCAATTCTTTGAAACTATCACACGAGCAACCTGCACTTTCATAACCTAGCTTTTCACCTCGTACGATTGCCTAGCCTACGTAATATTCACGCTTAAAAGCTCCTGATGTTCATAACTGCTTTCCTGCTGCACTATACGCATGAGGCGTAATATCTGGCAATTAGCACTATTATTCACTTTCTTACAGATGCATTAAATTATACCTGGAGCACTGGCAGGCGACGCGGCGCGCTGCTTTTTGCTAAGTGACATACATTTAAGGGACAGGATGAGTTTTGGGTTTCTTTTAATCTTATTTCCTTTTTTTTTTCGGCTGCGACTGAGTGCATTGCTGATGCACCATCGTCCTGCCTCCAGCGGCTACAGATGAGCTCCCAAAGCACATATGATACACGGACATTCCCCCAATTTTGCAAATACAGACCTTTCATTTAACTAGTGGGAAAATAAACCCCGCTCACGTACTAACCCAAACCCTAACCTCACCCGCTAAACCTAACCTGCACAAAGTAAATCAGAATCATAGAACAGAAGAGACAGCATTCCTATCACAAATACACTGCTCAGACCCAACACCACTCCGACACTTGTTTGAAAAAATTAGAAAATTATCAAAAACCCTAGTAAATTTCTAAAATTAAAAACACATCACACACAATACTCCCTTTACCTTACTAGATCACGGATTACCTTTTCACTAAAGCATTTTCACTGCCTTCTAACAATTTCACTTCAAAACCCACCTACTAAAGAAACTTTTTCCTGTCTGCATTACCTTTTTCCTTCCCCACTTAGAAATTCTAAAATATATAATTTCGGGCTTTCCCTACAGCACACAGACTTTGAAATAATAAACAATGAAGATAAAACAACTGTTATTCTCTCCTCCGATCGAAACACCCGAACATAGATAAGTACCTTAGTATATAAAAACCGAAACACAAGCCTGGGAAATCACCGAGCTCTTCACCCTGTTTTACACTGTTAAAATCGACACAAATTCATTGCTATCAAGCCACCACAACCCCGCGCGACTATTTTTAGAATGAACCACGAAAACCCAACACCAGATTCTCACTGGGCCCCGGAAGCCGTTCCATCACACAGAAAGAACAATTATTCTCTAAAGTTCCCCCTGCCTGCGTGTCGTGTGTTTGAATCTTTGCCTTCGTTAATAATTAAAAGCCCTTCTGAACTCGGACGTTCGCGTAACAATCACGAAACGACAATGTGTGATGGGACGAGAGCTCCATCAAAACGTTGAAAATTTTACGCGAGATAAACGACACGACGATCAGCTGTTCGTGGTACGCAGACGAAATAATTCTCCCACACGTTTAGACCTAACTGCTATTCCAAACACCTTCACTGTACTTTCTAGCGAAAAATCACAAACAACACCGAATACTGTTTTTACTAACAAAAGACAAATTTCCTTCACACACACAAACGCACATGTCGGCCGAATTTGGGGCAAACATGACAGGGTACATTCTATGATTTTTGGGCACGAACAGAGCAGGTTTTACACTGCCACTGCGCTGTTTCTGCCTTCACCCAAATTCACTCTCCTTTTGTAAGTAAAAGACTACATTCCGCTCGTCCTCAGTTAGAACTTGGTATCAGGGCGACTTTTTGCGTGGGTTACATTCTGATATCGCCATTCTATGTTTCTTTCGCGCCAACGCACCCCGCCCATCCCCACCACGGTCGCGTCGGTATTCCGCTGCCATGTTTGGGTTTAAACCCTTGTCCTTCCGACGGCAAATAATGAAAGAAAAATAAACGTACGCGCGAGTCACTTCTTTCCGAAATCTTTCAGTTTCACCTAGGTCTTTGATTCCGTTAAGAAGGATTAATGCAGGTGAAGGTGGTGTACTGAATCTGGTAACAGTGCAAAGCGAAGACGCTGCGTCATTGAGAAGGATGTTTGTGCGGTAGAGCAGCGCAAGCGGAGCACAGTTTTCGGAGGAAATGACCAAATCCGAGTTTCGATATATCCGCCGCGTACAGGCGGAGGCAGTCGTGAACCGCGTTGCTGTTTTAGGTTGCTGGTGTCAGTTTCCAGTCCAATGGCTTTGCGAGTTCGGTATTTTCAGACACGTGGGACGGACTTAAAAAAAAAAAAAGCGAGAGCTGACGATGGAAAATGCCCCCTTTTTCCCGTTTTATTGAAAGAGATGAAACATTCCCCTTTCTGCTCACAGCGTAGTGGGATGTCATGGTGCTGAAACGCCAGCCGTTCGCGGCTTCGGTCTCGGCTTTACGTGACAATCTCTCTGTATTATTACAGAGTGATCATTCCTTTCTTTGTTTCGTTTCAAAGTTGTATAGACTATCACATGGGTAACCTGCACTGTAACTAGCTTTCTCACCTCCTTTGATTGCCTACAGTATAAAACTGGCTCACTGATGTTCGCTTCAAACACCTGCTGCTATACATGAGGCGTAATATCTGGCAATGCTTTATTCTCATTCTACAGATGCGACAATTGTATCAGCTGCTGGCAGGTGACTCAGCCAAACATACGAGTGCAGATCAAACATTTTCTTTACATTTCATTTCAAAGTTACCAATTTCTTGACTATCACTGAGCAACCTGCACTTTCATAAGCCTAGCTTTTGCTGCCACGTACCCCAGCCATGTGTTACACTTCAGCTCCCTGATGTTCATAACCCTGGCTTTCCTGCACTATGCATGGAGCGTAATATCTGCAGTGCTTTTCTTATTCCTTTCTTACAGATCATTAAATTGTACCTGGAGCTGGCAGGCGTATGGCGGCGGCTGCTTCTGCTGCTGCGAAAATACAGCCATTTAAGGGACGGGATGAGTTTTTAGGTTTCTTTTAGTCTTTGTTCCTTTTTTTTTTTTTTCGGCTGCGACTGAGTGCAGGTGGCAGTGGCCTGCGACTCGTCGCAACGCCTCTTTGGCTACAGATGAGCTGCAGCGCATGTGATGCACAGGTATTCTCATAGTTTTGCAAATGGGCCTTTCAGTGTAAGCTAGTGGAGAATGGCCAGCCCCGCTCCGTAACCTAACCTAGCTAACGCCTCAGCACAGCTAACCTAGCCTGCACTACAAAGTAAAGTCAGATCAGGACACAGAAGGACAGTTTCCTATCACTGAATGCCTCTCCACAGACAGCACCACTCACGTACTTGTTTTAGACGCGATTGAAATTATCAGAGAAATAAAACAGATTTGCTCAGTTAACAGCATCTGTAGTACATCCCATGCAGGGCTTACTAGATCTGGATTCTACTTTTCATGGCTACTTTCACTGCACTTCCTAACAGATTTCACTTCTAGACAAAAAAGCCCACCTACATCAGAGCATTTTCTGTCTGCATTACACTTTTCCCCTTCCTTTGAAACAGGAATTCTTAGTATATAAATTTCAAGGGCTTCCTCACTACAGCTGAAACAGAGATAATGAACAATGAAGATGAAAAAATGCACTGTTCTCTCCTCTCACCCAGATCAGAGCACCCCAAAACCGTTGATGCCTTCAATTATATAGACAATTACAGAGCTAGAACTCACGCTTTGGGCTCTTCACGCTATTTGCATATTTAAGAATCAGACACACGATTCCATTTGCTGTATCTATCGAAGCCACCTGGCATACGCGATATTTTACGATTGTTGACAAACACCAACACGGAATTCCTCACTGTACGAGAGCATGGTTTCCATCACAACAGAAAGAACAATATTCTCTAAACAATTACAGCCTGCCTGGTAATCAGTGTGTTTCCAGTCTTGCCTTCGCATTAATAATCGATAATGCCCCCTTCTTGGAAACTACGGAACGTTCGTAACAGTCACGAAACGACAATACAGTGCGGGCTCCGATCAAAGATTTTACGCGAGATGGAAACGACGCGACGATCAATATTCTGGTGCGGATGATAATTCTCGAACGTGGGCAGTAACATATCGAAAACACCTTCCTGTACATTTTCGCCCGAAACTCTTTTCTGACAACTTTGAATACTAGTTTATACTTAACAGAGATAGTTCAATACACTGGTACACATGTCGGCCATAGGTGGTGCAAACATGACGACGATACATTTGCTATGATTTTGCGACACGAACAGAGCAGGTGCATTTCACTGCCACCGTATTTCTGCCTTAACACATAATTCTCTCGCTGTAAGTAAAAGACTACATTCCGCTCATCTCGGATTTGAAACTTGGTGTGAATGACTTTTTGCGTGTAAGGTTGCATTTCTGATATCGCCATTCATTATGTTTCAGTGGCGCCAACCTTCGCCATCCCCACCACGGTCACATCGGTATTCACGCGCCAATGTTGGTGTAAACCCTGTCGCTAAACGTAAATAATGAAGAACAATAAACGCGCAGGTGGCTGCTGAAATCTTTCCGTTCACCTAGATTAACGATTCGTTAAGGAGTGTAACTGGTGAAGGTGATTATTACTACAGATCTCATTAATTTGGCGCAGTGCAAGGCGGAGAAAGGAACATACCGTCGGCCAAAGAAGAGATGTTTGTGGTAGAGCAGCGCAGGCGAGCACAGTTTTCGGAAATACAACAAATCGAGTTCGATATATCGCCGCGTAGGAGCGAGCGATCTTGAAAATTCGCGTTTGCTGTTTTAGTTTTGGTGTCAGTTTGGTCCAATGGCTTTGGTTGATATTTTCGAACGGCGGATGACAAAAAAAAGCGAATGACGATGAGAAGAGAAATGCTATACCCATTTGTGAAAGAGAGGCCGACCTTCCCACTTTCTGCTCACAGCGTGATGGGATGTGCCGTAATGGTTCGTACTCAGGCATGTCGTTTCGCGGCTTCAGTCTCGGCTGGCAGTGAATCTCTACTCTGCTGTTATGGCCGATGCAGATGTTCGCTTTCTTGCATTTCGTTTCGGGATTATGAAGCTATCACGCTGGGTAACCTACTTTTTCTGCTAAGCTCTCACCTCGCTGATTGCTAACCTACGTGTGAGCAATCACTGATGTTCATAACTAAACTCCTGCTAACACTCTAACCATGGGGCGTAATATCAGCAATTAGCTGTCTCATTCACACAGATGCATTAGAATTATACCTCGAGCACTGTGACGACTCGGCGGCGGCAATGAGTGCAGATCGTCGTTTTCTTTGCATTCGTTTCAGGATTACAATTCTGTAAACTATCACGACAACCTGCTTTCATAGCCTAAACTTTTTCACCTCGCCGATTGCCTAATACCGTAATATTCACGCTTCAAAGCTCCCTGATGTTTCCTTAGCCTAACTCCTGCTGCCACTACGCATGGGGCGTAATATCTGGCAATTAGCATATTCTTTCTTACAGATCGTCGGTCTGGAGCACTGGCGGGCGACGCAGCGGCGGCAGCTGCAAGTACGCCATTTAGGGGACAGGATGAGTTTTTAGGGTTTCTTTGATGCTATTTCCTTTTTTTTTTTTCTGGCTGCGACTGAAGTTGGTTCTTGATGACACCGACTCCGTCCTGCGCCTCTGGCTACTGGATGAACACCAAAGCACGTATGATGCCTGAAACATTTCTCACCAATTTTGCGTCAGACCCTTTCGGTGTAACTGGTGGAAGAATGCCTTGCTCACGTAGCCTAACCCTAGCCCTAACCTCAGCACAGTAACTAACCTGCTGCAAGTAGATGGAATCATGGAACACAGAGACAGCATTTCCTATCCTTTTGAATACACTGCTCCTGACCCAACACCCTCCGACACTTGTTTAGGAGCATAGATTAATTGTCAGAAACCTAAGCTAGATTGCTCGTTAACAACATCACATATTACATCCTTTACAGACCTTACTAGATCACGGATTACACTTTTCACTAAAGCACTTTCTGCTTCCTAACTGATTTCACTTCAAAAAAAAACCCCACCTACATCACGAAACATTTCCATCTGCATTACCTTTCCCTTCCCGCACAAACTTAGAATTCTTAAGATATATATATAATTCAGAGACCTCCTGCATGCAGACAGAGATAAATAAAACAATGAAGATGAAAATATGTTATTCTCTCCTCTCACTGGATCAGAGCACCCAGACATGGATGGAAGTATTCAATTATATAAACCGACCTGAAGCACTGGAACTCACACTGGGCTCTTCACCACTGTTCACATATTAAAATCAAACCACAAATTCACGTAGCATCTGTCAAGCCACCACAACTTTAGCGCGACTATTTTTAAGATAACAGACCGATAAACTGTACTAGTTCTCACTGCTTTTGCAGAAACATCGTTTAATACAACAGAAAAGAACAATTGTATTCCTCTAAAGCAATTACGCCTGCCTACGTCAATGTGTTTTGAATCTTTGCCTTCGCATTAATAATAAATAATGCCCCCTTCTTGGAACTGCAGAATTCATGTAACAATCTGAGCATTAATGCTAGTGATAGCTGAACTCGATCAAAGACATTAGAAGTTTACACGCAGGATAAAACGACGCGACAATCAATGTTCACGTGGTACTGGACAAGTATTCTCCGAGCGCGTATGAAGATAACTTTGCTATATCAAAACATTCATACATTTCTACATGAAACTCCTTTCAAACAACTTGAATGGTTATACTTAACAAGACGATTCCTTCACACGAGCACACATGTCGGCCGCAGGTGGTGCAAGCAGACGAGCGATCATTGCTGTGGTTTGCGACACGAACAGAGTGGTGTTACCTGCCACTGCTGTTTCTGTAACACTAATTCACTCTCTTTTGCCAAGTAAGACTACGTTCACTCGTCTCAGTTGAAACTTGGTATACAGGGCGACTTTTTTGCGTGTAGGTTGCATTCTGATATATATTCATATGTTTCTTGGTCAGCGCCAGCGCACCGCCATCCCCACACACGGTCACGTCAGTGTCGCGCTGCCAATGTTGGTCAAAACCCTTGTCCTTCACGACGGCAAATCAATAGAAGAACAATAAACGTACGCGCAGGTACTTCTTTCGAAATCTTTTCCGAACCACTAGGTCTTTGATTCGTTGAAAGTTATGAGTGAAGGTGATTTATTGCACTAGATCTCGTGTTAACAGTGCCAGGCAGAAGGAACATACCGTCAGCCAAGAGAGATGTTGTGATGAGCAGCGCAAGCGAAGACACGGTTTCGATCGACAAAATCAGTTCGATATATCCGCCACGTGGAGCGGAGGCGGTCGAACCGCGTTGCTGTTTGAGTTGTACGGTGTCGGTTTGGTCAATGGCTTTTGCAGGTTCGATATTTTCGAACGCGGCGGGACGGACAAAAAAAAAAGCGAGGCTGACGTGAAGAAAATGCCCCCTTTCCCGTTTCGTGAAGGGCAGAACATTCCCTTTCTATACAGCGTGAGTAGGATGTACATGATTCGTACTCAAACATAGCCGTTCGCGCCAGTCTCATTCGTGATAAATCCTCTACTCTGCTGTTATATACGAGTACGAATCATTAACTCTTTACATTTCGTTTCAAGGATTATGTAAACTATCACATGGTAACCTGCTTTCTATAACCTAGCTCTCACCTCGCTGATTGCTAACCTGCGTAATAAAACGACTCACTGATGTTCATAACCTAAACTCTGCTGCTCTATACATGGGCGTGTATCTGGCAATTAAGCACTATTCATTCTACGGTGCATTCGTTATACCTCGAGCATAGGCGGCTCAGCGGCTTATTACGGTGCGAATCATTCGTTTCTTTACATTTCGTTTCAAAGTTATAGTTCTTGTAAGCTATCACTGAGCAACCTGCTTTCCTTAACTGACTTTTCCTCATACGGTGCTAAGCCTGCATAATGTTCACATGAAAGCCCAGTGTTCTGCTTAAACCCTGCCTATACGCGCGAGGCGTAATGTCAGCAGTGCTGTTATTCCACTTTCTGCAGATCATTAATTATACCTGGAGCACTGGCAGGCGACGGCGTGCTTCTGCTGCTGCGAAAATGCAGCCATTTGAGGACAGGATAGAGTTTTACAGGGTTTCTTTTAATCTTTATTTCCTTTTTTTCAGTGCGACTGAGTGCAGTGTGATGGCTTCGACTCATCACTGCTTGCTTACTCAGCAGCGGCTACAGATATGAACACAGCACATATGATGCGAAGAGTGTTCTGATTTTGCAAATACAGACCTTTCGGTATAACTAGTGGAAAGAATAGCCAACCCCCGCTCGTAACCTAACCTAACCTAACCTCAGCTGGCTAACTAACCTGCTAAAGTAAATCAGAATCATCAGAACACGAAAGACGGCATTCTATCACGAATACCTGCTCACAGACCCAACACCACTACGACCTTGTTTGGGAAACATAAATTAGAGAATTATGAAACCTAAGCTGGGTACTCAAGTTAACAGCATGCATAATGTGTCCTTTACGAACGCCTGGATCCTGGATTACACTTTCTCGCTACTTTCACTGCGCTAACAGTTTCCTTCAAACAAAACCCCACCTACATCACGAAACATTTTCCTGTCTGCCTTCCTTTTCCTTCTACTGAACTTGAAATTCTTAGTATATATAATTTTCAGACTCTCACTACACCTTTGACCTTTGAATACGTCAAAACAATAGAAGATAAAAAAACACACTGTTATTCTCTCACTCTCATGAATCGAACACTGGTATGGATGAAATACTTCGATATAAAACCAAGTACAAGAGCACTGGGAACTCCACCACTGGAGCTCTCTACTGTTTACACTGTTAAAATCAAACACCGAATTCACATTGCCATCTATCGACCACCCACAACACAGCACGACTATTTTTAGAGATGAGCCGACAAACACCAACTGGAATTTATATTTCTTTACAGAACGCCGTTTATCACAGCAGAAAGACAATTATTCTAAAGCAATTTGCTTCCTGCCTGCGTGTCAGTGTTCCGAATCTTTGCCTTCCGTGTGTCGTAATACCCCTTCTTGAGCTTTACGAACGTTGCGTAACAATCACGAAGCGACAATGTAGTGATGGCAGGCTCGATCAAACATTGAAAGTTTACACGCGAGATGAAACGACGCACGACGATCAGCTGTTATTCGTGGTACAGACGAGTAATTCTCAGCACGTATGAGACGTAGCTTTGCTATATCACGAAACACCTTCATAGCATTTTCTACATGAGCCAACAGACAACACACGAATACTAGTTTATGCCAACAGAAGACAGTTCTTCACACACGACGCACACATGTCGGCCGCGATGGTGCAAATGCGCGTGACGTGTTGCTGTGATTTTGCGACACGAACGAGCAGGTATTTACATGCCACTTTGCCTTCTGCCTTATACGCAATTTACTCTCTTTAGTAAAAGACATTCCAACTCGTCCTCAGTTAGAAACGAGTACGGAACGTTTTTGCGTGTGGGTTGCACATTCTAGTATCGCCATTCATGTTTGCTGATCGGCGCCAACGCACGCCATCCCACCACGGTCGCGTCGGTATACGCTACCCAATGTTGGTGTAAACCATGTCCATGCGACGGCAGGTAATGAAGAACAATAAAGCTGTGCTGAGTATAACTACTCGAAATCTTTCGGTTCACTAGGTCTTTGATTCGTTGAAGGAGATTATTAACAGGTGAAGGTGGTGTGCAGATCTCATGTTGGCACCAGTCACCAGAGCGGAGAAAGGAACATACTACGTCAGCCAAAGAAGAGATATTTGTGCGGTAGAGCAGCGCAAGCGAGCACGATTTCAGTAATGAATCCGAGTTCGATATATCCGCCGCGTAGGCGGAGGCAGTCATGAAGAACCGTTCTGTTTTAAGGTTGTACGTGGTCATCGGTTTGGTCAATGGCTTTGCGAGTTGATATTTTCGAACGCGGCAGGACGGACTTAAAAAAAAAGGCAGGCTGACGATGAAGAGAAGAAGTACTGCCACCATTTCGTGAAAGGGCCAAACGTCCCTTTCTGCTCCACGGCGTGATGGGATGTACACGTAACAATTCGTACTCAAACGCCAGCCGTTTCGCAACTGGTCTCAGCCAGCGTGACAAAATACTCTACTCTGCTATTATATTGCGGTACAGATCATTCTTTCTTTACATTTCGTTTCAGGATTATATAAACTATCACATAAGATAACATACTTTCGCAACCTGGCTTTCTCACCTCGCTGATTGCCTAACCTACATAATAAAACAGCTCACTGATGTTCGCCTTCGCTTTCCTGCCTCTGCGCATGAGGCGTATCAGCAGTGCTGTATTTGTTCTATGATGCATTAAAGTATACCTCGAGCACTGTGAGCGTCGGCGGCTTGTGCAGTGCGGATCGTTTCTTTACATTTTCGTTCAAAGTTACGCAGTTCTGTAAATATCACACGAAACAACCTACTTTCCATGCTTCTTTCCTCGCGGTGCTAGCCTGTAGTATTCCACGCTAAAGCTCGATGCATAACCCTGGCTTTCCTGCTGCACTATACGCATGGGGCGTAATATCAGCAATGCTTTTTCTTATTTCACTTTCTTGGATGCGTGCGATTATACCTGGAGCACTGGCAGGCGACGCGGCGGCGGCGTTACTTCTGCTACTGCTGCGAAATACATACATTTAAGGGACGGATGAGTTTTTGGGGTTTCTTTAATCTTTGTTCCTTTTTTCGGCTGCATTGGAAATTACAGTTAGCAGTGGCCACCGACTCGTGCTGCGCTTACTCGGCGGCTACGGATGAGCCAAAGCGTATGATGCGAAGAACATTCTGCAATTTGCCGTCGAGACCTTTCAGTATGTAATGGGAAAATGCTTCAGCCCCGCTCGCGTAGCCTAACTAACTAACCTCAGCTGGCTAACCTAACCTGCTACAAGTAAATCAGATCAATGGAACACGAAGGACCTTTCCCTATGCTGGATCACTGCTCTGAAACCTTTCCTCCGACACTTGTTTAGAACATAAATTAGAAATTATCAGAAGACCTAAGCTACAGATTTGCTCAAGTTAGCATCCACAACATTTGTCCTTTGAGCCTTACTAGATCGGATTACACACTTTTTCATAAAGCCTTTCACTGCACTTCTAACTAGTTTCTTGAAAAAAAAGCCTACATCACGAAACATTTCCTGTCTATTACTTTCCCTTCGCTGAGCTTAAAATTCTTAAAATATATATGTTCAGGGCTTCTCACACTACACAGCACACAGAACCTTTGAGAATAAATCAGTAATGGAAGATAAAAAGAGCATATTGTGTCTCTCTCCTGGATCAAACACCCAGACATAGATGAAATGCCTTCAGTATATAAAGCCATGAAACAAAGCACTAGAACTCACACTTTTAGACTCTTCACCCTGTTTACATATTGAAATCAGACTTTGGATTCCCATTGCTTATCTATCAATCACCACAACACAGCACGACTATTTTTTAGAGTGAACCGACAGGCACCAACTGGGTTCCTCACTGTTTGCAGGCCGTTTCCCATCACAGCAGAAAGAACAGTTATTCTCTAAGCAATTGCTTCCTGCCTGCACGTGTGGTGTGTTCAGATCTTTGCCTTGCGTTTAATGTCGTGTGCTATGTGGAGCACAGAGCGTTGTAGCAATCACGAAGCATTGATGCTGGTGATGCTTTGGAGCTCGATCGAACATTGAAGTTTTACACGCGAGATAAAGCGACGCACGACGATCAGCTGTTACGTGGTACGCAGACGAAGTAATTCTCCGAACACGTATGAAGCGTAACACCATATATCACGAAACACCTTCGTATTTCTGCGAAACTCGCTGACAACGCGAATACTAGTTTTATAGCAACAGAAGACAGTTCTTCACACTGACTTTTATATCGGCCGCAGGTGGTGCAAACATGACCATTGATACATTGCTATGATTTTGCGACACGAACAAACAGGTATTACACTGCCACTGCGCTATTTCTGCCTTAACGCAGATTCATCTCCTTTGTAAATAAAAGACTACATTCCGCTCGTCTGGATTGAAACTTGTGGTATACAGCGACTTTTTGCGTATGGATTGCATTCTGATGTACCATTCCTTATGTTCTTTGTCAGCCAACGCACCCCGCCATCCCCACCACACAGTCACGCGTCAGGTATTACGCTGCCAATGTTGGTGTAAAACCCTTGTCCTTCGACGTGAAAGACAGTAAACGTACGCAGGTGCTAACGATCTTTTCGGTTTCACTGGGTCTTTGGTTCGTTAAGAGAGTTATTAACGAAGTGAAAGTGGTGTAGATCGTGTTGGCGCAGTGCCAGAGCAGAAAGGAACATACCGTCGGCCAGAGAGATGTTGTGCGATGGGCAGTGGCAGGCGATTTTCAGAGGTAGCCAAGTGGTTTCGATATATCACCGCCGTAGGGCGGAGCGGTCGTGAAGAACCGCGTTGCTGTTTTGATTATGCAATTATCAGTTTGGTCAATGGCTTTTGCGAGTTCGATATTTTCAGTGCGTGGGACAGACTTAAAAAAAAAAAGAGGCAGGGAGCTGACGAGTGAAGAAGAAGGCCTGCCCCTTGCCCGTTTCGTAGAAGACAGAACATTCCCTTTCTAACAGCGTAGGTGGATGTGTACGTAACAATTTCGTTACTCGAGCATATCGTTCGCGGCTTCGGTCTCGGCTGACAAAATCTCTACTCTGCTGTTATATTACGAGTACAGATCATTCCTTTCTTTACATTTCGTTTCAGGATTATGTAAACTATCACATGGAAACCTGCACTTTCGCAGCCTAAACCTCACCTCGCTGATTGCTAACCTACGTAATAAGGCGGCTCACTGTCTTTAAACCTAGCTTTCTGCTGCTCTATACGCATAGGGGCGTATCAGCAATTAGCACTGTATTCTCATTCTTACAGATCATTCGTTATACCTCAGGCACTGGCGGGTGACTCGGCGGCATTACAGTGCGATCATTCGTTTCTTTGTTTCGTTTCAAGGATTACGGTGCATAAACTATCACACAGGTATAACCTGCGCTCATAACTGCTTTTCACCTCATACGATTGCCTGGCCATGTATTCACGCTAGAAGCTCCCTGATGTTCCTTGCCTAAACCATGCTGCACTAGCGCATGAGGCGTAATATCTGCAGTGCTGTATTTCACTTTCTTACAGATCGATAAGTATACCTGGAGCTGGCGGGCGACGCGGCGGCGGCGGCTGCTTCTGCTGCTGCTGCAATCCCAATACATTTAAAGGGGACAAGGATGAGTTTTAGGGTTTCTTTTAATCTTTATTTCTTTTTTTTCGGCTGCATTAGTGCAATTGCCAGTGACGCCGACTCGTCACTGCTTGCTTACTCTTGGCTACAGATCGAGCTGCAAAGCATGATACACAGAGAACATTCTCACCAATTTTGCAAATACAGACCCCTTTCGGGTATAACTAGTGGGAAAGAATAGCCCAGCCTTGCGTAACCTAGCCTATGCTAACCTCAGCTGGCTAACCTATGCACTACAAATAAATCAGAATCAATGGAACACGAAGAGTTGGCATTTCCCTATCACCAGATACTTGTCCCTAGGCCACCACTCGACCTTGTTTGGGAAGCATAAATTAGAAATTATCAAACCTAAATAAGATTTATCAAGTTGTACACATACACAGCAATGCATCCACTTTACAGGCCTTACTAGATCACGGATTACACACTTTTCCTAAGCACTCCTGCTTCTAACTGAATTTCATGAAAAAAACCCACCATCCATTGTTTTCCTGTCTGCATTACACTTTTTCCTTCCTTTGAAACAGAAATTCTTAAAATATATAATTTCAGGGCTTCTCACACTACAGCACACAGAGGCAACTGAATCGTGAACAATGAAGATAAAAAACCTGTGTTCTCTCCTCTCACCCAGATCAAACACCCAGAAACCTTAAGATGAAGTACCTTCAGTATATCAGTAGAACACAGAAGCACTAGAACTCCACACTTTGGAGCTCTTCACCTGTTTTACACTGTTAAGATCAATGCAAATTCGCATTTCTTATCTATCAAGCCACCTGACGTACGCATTTTTTAGGATGAATACGATAGACACAATACCAAATTCTCATGCTTTGCAGGTATGTTTCCAATGCAGCAGAAAGAACAATTATTCGGCAATTCGCTTCCTGCCTGCGTGTCAGTGTGTTTCGAATCTTATGCGTGTCGTGTGCCCCTTCTTGGAAACTACAGAACGTTCGCGTAACAATCACGGAAGCGACAATGCTAGTGATAGCACGAGAATCGATCAAAACATTAAGTTTACGCGAGATAAGTGACACGACGATGGCTGTTCGTGGTACATGGATGAGTAATTCTCAGACACGTATGAAGACCTTAACTTTGCACATATCAGAAACACCTTCCTGCCATTTTCTACTTGAAACTCCACTTTCAAACAACACCGAATACTGGTTATACTTAACAAGAAGACCCAGATTCCACTTCCACTGAAACGCACACATGTCAATGCAGGTGGTGCAAACGATGACGATAATTGCTGTAGTTTGACACGAACAGTGGGTGTTACCTGCCACTGCGCTGTTTCTGTAACACACAGTTGCTCCTTTGTAATTAAAAGGCTACATTCCGCTCGTCCTCGGATTAAACTTGGTATTTGGGCGACTTTTTGCGTGTAGGTTACATTCTGATATCATAGATCATATGTTCTTTGTCGCGCCAACGCACCCCACCCATCCCCACCACACGGTCACGCGTCAATTATTCCACTGCAATGTTGGTGCTAAACCCTTATCTTCAGCGTAGATAATGAGAACAATAAACGTACGCATAGGTGCTGCTCGAAATCTTTTCAGTTTCACTGGTCTTTGATTCGTTAAGAAGGAGATTATTGAGTGAAGGTAGTTATTTTGAATCTCTTGGCTCAGTGCCAAGAGCAGAAGGAACATACCGTCGGCAAGAAGAGATGTTTGTGCGATGAGCAGCGCAGAAGCGAGGCACGATTTTCAGAGGTAGCCGTCGAGTTCGATCTCCGCCATGGAGGCGAGCGTCGTGAACCGCGTTGTTTGGATTGTACAGTGTCAGTTTGGTGTGTGGCTTTTTGCGAAGTTCATTATTGCAGACGGCGGGATGGACAAAAAAAAAAAAAGCGAGCTGACGATGAAAATGCCCCACTGTTTCGTGAAAGAAGTGAGCATCCCCTTTCTGCTCACAGCGTAGTGGGATGTACGTAACAGTTCGTGCTCAAACGCCAGCGTTTCGCGGCAGTCTCGGCTAGCGTGACAAAATGCCTCTGTATTATATTACAGTGCAGATCATTCGCTGCACACATTTCGTTTCAAAGGATTATATGAGCTATCGCGGAGTAACCTGCACTCACTTAACCTAAACTTTCTCTCCTCAGCTGATTGCCTAACCTGCGTGTCAGGCAATGCTGATGTTCGCCACACAAACCTGCTGCTCTATACACATGAGGCGTATCTAGCGAGATGCTTTTCTTATTCCTCGATGCTGGATGCATTCGTTATACCTCGAGCACTGGCGAGCTCGGCGGCGGCTTATTACAGTGCAGATCATTCGTTACCTCTTCACATTTCGTTTCAAGTTACCGTTCTTATGAAGCTATCATTTTGAGCAACCTGCTTTCGCCTAAACGCACCTCATACGATTGCCCCTAATACGTATATTCACGCCAAAGAAAGCCTGATGTTCATAGCTAAACTCCTGCTGCACTATACGCATGGTATGTATCTGGCGATTAACTGTGTGCTCTGGGTCATTCGGTGCTAGGTACTGGCGGGCGACGCGGCGGCAACGGCTGCTTCTCTGCTGCGAAATACATACATTTAAGGGGACAAGGATGAGTTTTTGGGTTCTGTCTTTATTTCCTTTTTTTCGGCTGCGACTGAGTGCAGTTGCTTGATGGCACCGACCGTCATAACGCTTACTCGGCAGCGGCTACAGATGAGCTACCAAAAGCACATGTGATACGAAGAACATTCTCACCAGTTTTGCAGATGGACCCCTTTCGAACAATTGGGAAGAATGGCCAGCTGCTCACGTAACTAACCTATAACCTCAGCACGACTAACCTAACTGCTACAAAGTCGTCAAATCAATGGAACACGAAGAATGGCGTTTCCTATCCACGAGATACCTGCTCACAGACCTTCCCTCCGACACTTGTTTGAGTATGTTAGAATTATCAGAAACCTAGCTGGTTACTCAGTTAACAACACATCACACAACAATACATCCCTTACAGGCGCCTGGATCTGGTTCTACACTTTTCCACTCGGCACTTTCATACGCCTAACTGGTTGCTTCAAAAAAAACACCTACATCAAACATTTTCCTGTCGTTGCTTTCCTTGCTACAAATATTATCTAAAATATATAGTCATTCCTGTACGTTAAGTCGTCGACAATGAAGATGAAAAAACCTGTTATTCTCTTCCTCTCTGGATCAGACACCCAGAACATGGATGATGCCTTCAGTATGAGACGAACTGAAACTCGACCACTTTGAATCTTCCTGCTGTTTTACATATTAAAATCAAACGGAATTCACATTGCCTTATCAAGCCACACAACACAGCGCGACTATTTTTAGGATGAACCGACAAACTGCTGGAGATTCTCATAGCACACGAACGCCGTTCATCCACAACAGAGAACAATTGTTCTCTAAAGCAGTACCTTCTGCCGTGTCAGTGTGTTTGAATCTTGCCTTCGCATTAATAATAAATAATGCCTTCTTGGAACTACGAACGTTCGCGTAACAATCCTGACGACAATACTGGTAGATGGCAGGAGCTCGATCAAACGTTAAGTTTTACGCGAGATAGAACATTGCACGACGATCAATGTTCGTGGTACGCCAGACAGTAATTCTCGAACGTATGAAGACGTAACTGCTATCAAAACACCACTGTACATTTCTGCCCAGAACTCCTTTCGACAACTTTTGAATGCTAGTTTATACTTAACAGGACAGTTCTTCTTTGAAACGCACATATCGGCCGCAGGTGGTGACATGACGGTGATACATTTACTATGATTTTGCGACACGAGCAGAGTGATGACTGCTGCCCTGCGCTGGCTGCCTTGTACAATTCACTCTCCTTTGTAAGTAAGACTACAATTTCCGCTCGTCCTCGGTTGAAACTTGGTATACGGGGCGACTTTTTTGCGTGTAAGTTGCATTCGATATCGCCATTCATGTGTTTCTTTGTCGGCGCCAACTTTTCCGCCCATCCACCACACAGTCGCGTCAGTGATACACGCTGCCGTTGGTTGTAAGGCCCTTAATCCTTGTGACGGCAAATGTGAAGAACAATGAAACGTACGCACAGGTGCTTCTTTCAAGTCTTTGGTTCCTGGGTCTTTGATTCGTTGAAGTTATTAGCAATTGAGGTGATTATTACTAGATCTCGTGTTGGCGCAGTGCAAGGAGCAGAAAGGAACATACCGTCAGCCAAAGAGATGTTGTGCGGTAGAGCAGCAAGCGAGCACGGTTTTCAGATACAGCCAAAATCCGAGTTTCGATATATCGCCGCGTAGGAGGCGGAGGCGATCGTGAAGGAACCGCGTTGCTGTTTCAAGTTGTACAGTGTCGGTTTGGTCCAATGGCTTTGCAGTTCGATATTTTCAGACGCGTGGGACAGACTTAAAAAAAAGCAGGCTGACGATGAAGAAGAAATGCCCCATACCCGTTTCGTAGAAAGAGACCGTATTCCCTTTCTGCTCATATGAGTGAGATGTACGTAACAGATTGCCTCAGACATAGCCGTTTCGCAGCTTCGGTCGGCTTCGCTGACAAAATCTCCTCTGCTGTTATATTACGAGTACGAATCATTCGCTTTCTTTACATTTCGTTTCAAGTTATGTAGCTATCACATGATAACCTGCTTTCATATTCTTTCTCTCTCCTTCGATTGCTAACCTACATGTCCGAACAACACTGATGTTCCTTATACTTTTCTGCTCTATACATGAGGCGTAATATCTGGCAATGCTTTATTATTCTCATTCAGATCATTAAATTATACCTCAGGCACTGTGGGCGACTCAATGTAACATACAGTGCGAATCATTCTTTCTTTACATTTCGTTTCAAAGTTATAGTTCACCGCCAAACTATCACGACAACCTGCACTTTCATAGCCTGGCTTTTCCTCCTTACGGTGCTAATACACGTAATATTCACATAGCTCCTGATGTTCATAACTAAACTCCTGCACTATGCATGAGGCGTATCAGTGGCATGAAAGCACTATGTTCACTTTCTACAGATGCATTAAATTATACCTGGGCACTGGCAGGCGTGCGGCGGCAGCTGCTTCTGCTACTGCTGCGAAATACATACATTTGGGGACGGATGAGTTTTGGGTTTCTTTAATCTTTATTTCTTTTTTTTTTTCGGCTGCGACTGAGTGCAGTGCTTGATGACATGACTCGTCATAACTTGCTTACTCGGCAGCAGCTACAGATGAGCTGCAAAGCATGTGATACACAGGTGACTCACCAATTTTGCAAATACAGACCCCTTTCAGTATAGCTAGTGGGAAAGAATGGCAACCCCATCCCGTAAGCTAACTTCTTTAACCTCAGCACAGCTAACCCTAACCTACTACAAAGTAAATCAGAATCATCAGAACACGAGAGACAGCATTTCCCTATCAAGATACCTGCTCCTGACAACACACCCTCCACGACACTTGTTGCGGTATAAATTAGAAATTATCAGAAACCCTAAGCTGAATTTATCAGGTGTAACATCACTGTATTACATCCTTTACAGGCCTTACTGATCTACGGATTACACTTTTCACTCATGCTTTCCTGCACTTCCTAACAATTCCTTCGAAAAAGCCCCACCTACATCACAGACATTTTCTGTACCATTACTTTTTCCCTTCTTTGAACTTGAAATTCTTAAAATATATAATTTCAGGGCTTCTCTACAGCACACGAGAACCTTTGGGAATAAATCGACAATGAAGATAAAAAAAGGCCTGTTATTCTCTCCTCTCCTGAATCAGGCTTTTGAAACATAGGATGGGAGTACCTTCAATTATATAAACCGAACACAGAGCACTAGGAACTCCTTTTAGAGCTCTTCACCACTGTTTACACTGTAAAATCAAACAGATTCACATTGCTTATCTAATAAAGCCACCTGACTTGTATGACTGTTTTTAGATGAACCACGGCCAAACACCAACACAAATTCTCACTGCTTTGGAAACGCCCATTCCCATCACAACAGAAAGAACAATTATTCTCTAAAGCAATTACTTCCTGCCTGCGTGTGGTGTGTTTCCAGTCTGCCTTCGCATTAATAATAAATAATGCTATGCGGAACTACGAACGTTCGCGTAACAATCACGGAAGCGACAATGCTGGTGATAGCACGAACTCGATCAAACATTGAAGTTTACGCGGATAAAACGACACGACGATCAACATTCACGTGGTACGCAGGCAGAAGTAATTCTCGAACGCGTATGAGACTGTAACTTTGCTATATCACGAAACACCTTGCTGCTTACATTTCACCATGCCATTTCCTTTCAAACAACACACAGATACTAGTTTATATAACAAGAAGACAGATTTGTACACACAAACGCACATGTCGGCCGCAATTGGTG
>CAXIVR010001791.1:0-11976 GCA_964035755.1 Teleogryllus oceanicus
ACAAACGGAAAACTAAACCCCCAAGGGCTGAATTCTTCTCCAGACTGTATTCGACCTAGATGATAAGCTGTTCGAAATCCTGCCCTGTCTGGACTCGACTCTAGAGCCATCCCGCACTGCTGATGCTCTGAGCTACTCTCCCGGTTAGTACGGAAGAGCGGCCAATTGCCTGCGAGGAGAGGAAGGTGTCTTGTCAGTGGTGCTGGCGTGCTTGAGCTGCACGAAGACGGTGGCTTGAAGGGCGCCAGCACGCGAACCATGATGTCGTCCATCGGCCGCGCAGCCTGCACGTTGGTGTACGCTTGAAGCGCGCACCCATTTGCGCAGGCGCAGCGCCACCAGGCCTGCCAACGTACTCGTACTCGGTGCCGAACGTCTTCGCCGCGCCAAGCCGGGCGAAAGAGGTCTGCGAAATAGTTGATACAACATCAGGAGTAATTTATAAAACCTGAACGATAAAACAGGCAACCGATAATTTTTCTTGGAGACGTATTTTCCATCAGTCGATAGTTTTTAGAGAGAGAGACAGACAGACAGACAGACAGACAGAAGAGGCGAAGAGAGAAGAGCGAGGAGAACGAGAGCAGGAAGAGGCGAGAAAGAGCGAGGAGAACAGAGGCAGGAAAGATAAAGAGCGAGGAGAGTGGGAGAGAGAAAGAGAAAGATAGAAAGAGCGAGGGTGTGTGTGTGCGTGTGTGTGAGAGAGAGAGACAGAAGAGAGGCGAGAAGAGAAAGAGCGAGGGAGAACGAGAGGCGGAAGAGAGGCGAGGAGAGTGGGAGAGGAGAGAGAAAGATAGAGAAGAGCGAGGGGTGTGTGTGTGTGTGTGAGAGAGAGAGAGAGAGAGAGAGAGAGAGAGAGACAGAGGAGCCAAATTTCACGGGTTGACAATTGATTATTTGTAAATGGTTCCTATCTACTCAGATGCATTGACATGTTAGAAATGCAATGAAATTCCTTACTGAGAGAAACGGCCATGCATGCCATATCAAAGTGGTTTGACAGGAGTTAGTTTAAATGCAATGTAAAATTTGTGTCTTCGAAAGGAATGAATGTCAGATCCAATATAACTTGGATCCTATTTTCTTCGCTGCGAAAAACGGTCAAAGGGAGGTTCACTTTCTCACTAGATTTTCAGAACTTTGTCTTACACAGCCTGCTATAGAGGAAGCATTTAAGGAGAATACACGCCTCTGACAATTATATAAAGTTAAAACGGATTATCAGTATTGAGCAAAATGTGTTTTACTACATATTATATAGCATTACACATTCGTGTCGTTTTGTTCTTACACCAATAAACATTTTGCTGAAATAAAATTATTTTGAAAATATAGCTTATTTTGTTTAGTTACGATGCTTACTGACACTATTTTCCCTGCATTTCGCATCCCTATACAAGTATAGTATTTGAATAACTTTTTTTGTTTAGTTACGATGCTTACTGACACTATCTTCCCTGCATTTCGCATCCCCATACAAGTATAGTATTTGAATAACTTTTTTTGTTTAGTTACGATGCTTACTGACACTATCTTCCCTGCATTTCGCATCCCCATACAAGTATAGTTTTTGAATAACTTTTCTTGTTTAGTTACGATGCTTACTGACACAATCTTCCCTGCATTTCGCATCCCCATACAAGTATAGTATTTGAATAACTTTTTGTTTAGTTACGATGCTTACTGACACTATTTTCCCCTGCATTTCGCATCCCCATACAAGTATAGTATTTGAGTAACTTTTTGTTTAGTTACGATGCTACTGACACTATCTTCCCTGCATTTGCATCCCCTGTTTAGTTACGATGCTTACTGACACTATCTTCCCTGCATTTCGCATCCCCATACAAGTATAGTATTTGAATAACTTTTTTTGTTTAGTTACGATGCTTACTGACACTATCTTCCCTGCTTTCGATCCCCATACAAGTATAGTATTTGAATAACTTTTTTTGTTTAGTTACGATGCTTACTGACACTATCTTCCCTGCATTTCGCATCCCCATACAAGTATAGTATTTGAATAACTTTTTTGTTTAGTTACGATGCTTACTGACACTATCTTCCCTGCTTTTCCCATCCCCATACAAGTATAGTATTTGAATAACTTTTTGTTTAGTTACGATGCTTACTGACACTATCTTCCTGCATTTCGCATCCCCATACAAGTATAGTATTTGAGTAACTTTTTGTTTAGTTACGATGCTACTGACACTATCTTCCTGCACGAGCTTAACAAGCAAAAACACTTCTTGGGTTGCAACTCAACAAATCCCCAGGGTATTCGTCTACAACAATATATAATACAAAATAATTTAGACATTCATCTCCCTTTGAACCAACCTATTACTCTAATCACAACAATATAATACCAGATATTTTAGATATAATAATTACAAAAAACGTCAATTTACAATACTTTCAATCTCCACTTCCTGAACTAGATTCTGACCATCTCCCTGTTAAAATATGTTTTAATTCTTCACTATTAAAAATTAATTATCCTCTTCATAACATGCGAATAAACTGGAATACATATCGTTCATATATAGAATCAAATTTTAACTTAAATCGAACATTTACTAAAATAATTCTAGATGCATATAAATATTCTAGTACATACATTAAACCGTACATACATACTCGATCTCTCCCTATAAATATATTAAATCTTATCAAATCCAAACATAACCTAAGACGATTCTGGCAACAAACTCGTCACTACATGAAAGAAAAATAAACAAGTTATCACGCATTATCAAATTACGTTGTAGACCAATATGAATTAGACAAATTTCAAAATTACATTTGCACAAATACATCCTAATAGCAGACCACAATGGTCAACAATTAAAAATTAACAAAATCTTATTCCTGTACCAATATTAAATAACGACTATATCTGCCTATACTGATTTTCAAAAATCAAATTTAATTAAATCACTTAGAAAAGTCTTTACCTAACCCTATTATAGATCAAATATTTAATAACGAAGTTGATCTTTCATCTCTTCTCCACTTTATTCAGTCCCCTCAAAAATAAAATTTATTTCTCCTGTAGAAGTTCAAAAATAACAAGAAAATTGAATATTCACAAAACATCAGGCTATGATTCTATACAAACAAAATGATAAAAGACTTAATTTACAAATTTTATCGAAGCTAACAAATATATTCAATTCAATGCTCATGTTTATTTCACAATCATGGAAATTGCCTACATTATCCCCTTATAGAAACCAGGCAAGGTTCCTCATCTTCCTTAAACTACAGACCTATTAGTCTCTTATCTTCATTATCAAACATTTTTGAAAAACTATTACACTCTCGTCTTTTATCCTACATTAACTTAATACAAGCCATTTCCAAATTACCAATTTGGGTTTCGTTCTCATTATTCGACTTCTCACCAATTACTACGTGTTTCTGATTAATAGCAAACTTTCATCAAAGAAACATACAATTGGAATTTTCCTGGATATTGCCGCATTTGACAAGTTTGGCATTCAGGATTATTTATAAATTACATTCAATAGGAATTCCATATATTTATTCAAAATAATAAAAGCTATTTATATAATCTAATTTTTGTTGTCAAAATTAACGCATCTTATTCAACTTCTCGTCGCATCTTCTCAGGTTCCTCAAGGATCGACTCTCTCTCCTTTACTTTTAATATATATATATATATATATATATATATATATATATATATATATATATATATTTTTTCAGATATTCCACACCTTCCTTTTACCATCTGGCGCTGTATGCCGATGACACTGCACTTTTTCGCATCACAAAAATTTACGAATTCCCAGAACATCTTCAAAATTCTTTAAATTTATATATTAAATGGACTCAACAATAGAGAATAATAATTAATCCATCTAAAACACAAACAAAACTTTTCACGCTTTGCAGACCTACTAATCCCCCCAGTCTCAAAATAAATAATATACATATACCCTGGATAGAAAATCATATTCTAATTAAATATTTAGGACTCTATTTCGATCGTCGATTAACTTGAAAACACATATTCAAAATGTCAAATAAAACTTACCAAAAATATCAAAATTATACCCATTAACTAATAAATTTTTCAAATTACAAATAGATTGTGAGTATATCAATATTCAAGAGCAATAATAAGACCATCACTTACATATGCATGCCCAATTTGGTGTAATGCATCTCGTCAAACATGAAGAAAATACAAACTATACAAAATAAATATTTACGGAGAATTCTAAAAGGCTGAATGGTTCATCTCAATAAACAAATACACAAAAGAATTACAAATAGAACAAATTAAAACATTCATCATACAATCTTCCAAATTCTTCAACTCTTTAAAGATTATCCTGTTCATCAACATTTCGATCTGGAAAAAATTATCACTTTAAGCAATTCGTTCCCTTCCAAAGATATTTTTCACCCCCATAAATATTTGTCTAATTTATTACTCAATAACACCTTCTCTTAAAAATCTAAATTTAATACAAAAATTAATGAATAGTTATTAAAATCAAATTTTAATTAGTAAGATACTATTAAAATAAAATCATAATTATCTTAAATTATGATTCTAATTTCTAGCATCTCCAAAATGTATGTATACATTTATTCATCATCCTGAAAAATTTGTAAAATTGAACAGGAAATAAATATATTAAAAAAATAAAAAAATATTCGATTTATTTATAATCTTTATTCGATTAATATCAAATAATTTCTAGGTTTGGAAGAATGTGCATAGACTTTATTTCATACATACTATCGATTAATTTTACTAATATACATATTCTTACATATATACATACATATTTTATTTTAATCCTCCAATTTCTTCGAAAAAAGAAAAAATCTGAAAATGGAGAAGATTGAAAACAGGATTGAGGGAAAAAACTGGAAACAGTTTTGTGAATATTTGGAATATTTATCGTATCTCAAAATACTGAGATCCCTTCCCTTCCCACGCTTCCCCGCTTGCTGGTGGGCGCTTGCGTGACTCTTCTGTGAGTTCTATTACATTCAAAATATCCGTTAAAGATGAATCCAAAAAATTCAAATTACTCAAAAGCCTTATCTAATATATGACAATGTTATATCATTAGATTCGTCTTTTCACGCTCTTCATGATAGACTAAAAATTTGTATAGTTCCATTTGAAAAAACAAAATTACTTCAAATATCTCATAAAATACAAGTGCTAAAACAGAAATAAATACACGTACCAGTTAGCCCCATTTCCTCATGAACTTCCGTGAAAGCTGCATTGCAATATCTTCAACCGTTCAAAAGTTACTGGAGGTGCTAAAGTTACGTGACTGAGCCTGTATACTGAAGAGTACGTGTAGTAGTCAAGATTTCTTCGGCTGAAGGCCGTGGTCCATTGGAAAACATATTTACAGACGTTTCGTCCGCAACTACGGCAGACATCCTCGAGTGGCGATGTGGTCTCGGACGAAGAATCCCCTTGAAGGTTCCCCGGTGACTGACGGAAGTGCCGGTCCGCGAGGATATTTGTACCAGCCGGACTGTGGTGGGGGCGGCTACTGATTGCTCGGCCGGATGACGCTGGCGGAGACGCTCACTGTGTGTACGTGACTGTTAGGAGGATTCTTCGTCGAGACCACATCGCACTAGATGTCTGCCATGTCAGACAAACGTCTGTAAATATGTTTTCCAATGGACCCGCCTTCAGCCGAAGAATCTTGACTACAACTCCGGCCGTGAAAGCCTACGTTGTTTTATTTTAGTACTGTAGTGTTAGAGAAAGTTAAGTAAGATTCCTGGAAAACGACCTCGAGATTTAAAGGCGAAAAGGATTTTTGCGGATCCTAATTACGAAAAGTTATTTCTTTGAAACGTCCATCTGTCTCTCTGGCTGTAAATATCACTAGCGACTAAATCATTTAGAGTTTTTTTTCCAAAATGAATATTCTTGAAGCGAAAATTTCTGTTTAGGACGAGTGTTTACTCTTTAATATTCTTAAAGTAATATTTCGGTTTGTACTATTAAGAAATAAAAAGTTGGGAAAATGTCAAAAAGGTGTATTTAGGGTGCGAATAAGTAGGCTGCTCTCTAGAGAATGGAGCAAGAACAGTTGCAGGAAACACCAAGGAAATTAAAAGAAATTGGTAGGAGAAATTCTGTTCTGCCATTCCACGTACCACCTGTCGTTCTCTTTACAATGCAAGTTCTAAGCGTGTCTTTTGTCTGCGGATCTTTGCCCCGTGTTAACAAAATATAGACAAGTGCTGTAGACACAATAACATATGACATTAACACAATATTTTAATTCTGCACATTATTTCACTTTATATATAGACTGCTGTAGCTAAGAAACCGAACTAACAGGACAACTTTTGAAAAATGTCACTGTCGGATGAGAACATACATTTATACTCGATTTAGGGTAGTTTCGATTCGTTTTATGTTGGCTAAGTTGTTGCCAACCGTCACACAAATACCCTGAATATATTACCTTCAAGCGGTAGGGACATTTTTAAAAATTTAAGTTTGCAATGAAACAATGACTACTTCCGTAGATACGCCAACATTCAAAGCCATCCAAGTGAAATTGTGTTAGTTTACAGAGTGTTGCTAAAGATTTGCATTTGCGTTTGGTGCTCTTCGTTCTTTGCGTTTTATCGTTCAATTTATTTATTTAGTAGTACTAGGCGTTTTTGAGTTTTATTATTATTTTCCAATTGTTTTCTTTAGTAATAATAATAAAATTAATTGAAATAGTTATAGTAGTTATTTGTTGTTAAGTGTCCTTTAGTATTTCTTGTTTAAATTAATTATATTATATTTATTATTATTTTCTGATTTTAATTATAACTGGAAATTAATGGTAAACTAACAACATCTGGTCTATACAATACTGAACCTTAGAAGATAACACGTTTTCAAAGACTGTCTCTGGTAACAATGGATAAGTTATTGAAAACTTACACTAATGATGATTTTCATTATTTTTTGAACTTACTTTTAAAAGCTAATGAATAATTGAACAGATAAATTAAATGGATGTATTTGCATTGATATTGACATAACTGGACTGTTAGGAACATTTCATTAGCTCACTTAAAAACTACCATATCCGTTAGTGCTTCCAATAATTGTGGTATTTATTTGCGTTAATAAAACTTATTACTACCACTTCAAAACGTGGAAGGAACTGTTGACACATCTCAAAAGCATTAATAACATAGAAGTATGACCGCAGATAACTTTTGAGGTTGTATTTTCATTGCACTTGACACTTTTAACACTCTAAGCTCGCAATAGTTGATAATGATTATTCTTAATTAACTTAATAATTATTCACAGACTTAATATTCGTTTATAGATGAAAATCTCTTTTTAATTCTACCGAAAAACGAACACATGTATTATTGAACAGTGGACAAAACTCGAGACCGCGCGAGATTGTAATGAGACAACAAACAAAACAAAAGCGAGAGACTTGATCAGAGTTATAGTTTCCCAAGTTGGCTATACCGACAGGAAATCTTTCAAGCTGCCATATTGCGAATTTAGTGCGGCCTGATACGGCCTGAGTCTATAACACCGTGAAAAATACGAAATTGCATTTACACTATTTATTAAAAACTGGTGAATTTGTATAAAAATTATATTGAAACACAAGGATATGAATTTATCTCATTTCCCGGCAATAGATCAAACAAAACCAACGTAACTGTTCAAGACAGCAACTCTCAACGGCGGAAATTAGTGTTGTCCCTCCCAGCACGAAACAAGGTTTCCCTCTCAATTTTCAAGTAATACGGACGTTTACATCATGCAGACTTACTCCAACTTATATAATTTCACTTTCTTGTATATGTACATATATACGGAGTAATATATCTAGTGTAGATACAGTTATGTAATGCTGTGCAAAAAAAAGGCTAATTTTCGACGAAAAAAATTTCACTGACGGACCCTGAAAACAAGAAAGTGGATAAATCCAGTAGCTAAATAAGGAGCAAATCGTCTATCACATGGTGTAGCCAGAATTCCAGTTTTTTGGATCATTGATGCCGAAAAAATTAATTGACAGCAAAACGTCCCTCCGTTCGTCTGTGAACACAACTAGCGCCTAAACAACACGTACGATCTTTTCTAAATTGAAGAAACCCCTGTCCATCTCACTCTAGTTGAAGCTTTTCAGTTTTGAAAAACGTTATTTAAAATTTGGAGGACTTTACATGAAGCGCCTCGGACATTTTTAAAATTTTCTGAAAAAGGCACCAAATTTTTCTTTAAATTTCTTGTAGGAATAGAATAAAATACACTTATAAAAGTGGTGTTTGTCCAATTTTCGCGGTGAACTCTAAATTTTCAAAAATTGCAAAAGTTTAATTTTTTGCGGCGTTCCTACAACTACGTATTTGAAGACAGAAATTTTACCTTCAAATGAAATTTGTTGTCCATAAATTGTTCTTTCCTAAAGGTCATGTAGATTTTTTAAAAAATTTAGTAGTTTTCGTGCTATAGTGCGTGCAATATTTCCAATTTTAAAAAAAGTACAAATACAAAATTTTCTCAAAAAAAACTCCAAATTCTGTCTTAACATTTTTCGTAGGGTTGGTGCCAAACGAATCCTATACGACATAAGCGCCATATAGCTCTATCAATTTTATATTTTCAAAAATTACAAAAATGTATTTTTTTGATTTGCCTCTCTCGTCGGTAATATTTACATATACCCATTATTTTAGTTTTCTTTAATATTCTTAAAATAATATTTCGGTTCTAATATTTTGGAAGCCGAGAGTTGAGAAAATGTCAAAAAATGTACTTAAGGCGGCGATAGATGGCAGCTTGCAGAAGAAATGCGAAACTTACATACCTGTCCACACGAAGGAAATTAGAAACTTTACAACGAGAAAGTCGAGTGCAATACTTTAGCATCTAGTTTTATTTTATTCTTACTTCAAAAACAATAAAAACTATGTATGACGTGCTACCGAGAGAAGTGTATTCTGTGCAGTTTTCTTAATTCTAGAATCCTGCCCTAAGCCTTACACAAGTTGAATTCTGAATACAGAAAGAAATGAGCGTTTTTTGTAAGAATTGATAAGAAACGTATTCGTTCCGAAGTAATAAAATATATTTTCAAGGGCAAGTCAGCTATAGATTCGGGCTCTTACCCTTTATCCTGACTAGGGGGAGGATTTTAACGAAATGTCATTTTTTTTCTTTTCGCCTAAGAAGGATGCCATTTAGTAGTGACATTAATTTTGTTATGACCGAAGGAAATGACCTATTTTGATGTCATTTATTGTATTTTCGTCAATTTCGATTAATAAGACCATTTTGCATTTCACCACATTTTTATGTATTTTTAATTGATTACATTATTTTTAATACCATTTTAATGGTACTTGCTTTCAACAATATGTTCGAGATGCAGCACATACTCGCGCACCTTTTCTTGAACGATAACCTTGCTTCCCCCTCCCTGGAGCCATAAACAGCTGAAGGCAAAAGATCGCATCGAGCACTGATGACAACATTCCGAGCATTAAAACTTCGTGGGCGCGAAACATATGCTAGTAACTTTCATAGTAAAGAGCGTCTGTTCAGGTTTATTATCAGTATCTGAAGAAATGTCCGAGGTAGGTTCAGGTCTTTCAAGGGAGGCACCTAAAACTCCCGAAAAAGTTAGAAGGACGTATCGTAGCGGCGAACGCAAAATTATAGAAAAAGTTGTGAAATCTTGGGAAGTGGAAAGGAGAACAAGGTTTTGTTGCATCCTATCAGTCATGCTGTAGATCGGGCTCCTGCGTATACTGGTGCTAGTATTTCCCACTATACGTAGAATAAAGATACAAAGAGCCAAAGACCCCTCACAATCCCCAGAAACGCCCGGTAAAAAGGTAATATTCAAGTAAACCCATTTATCATACTCTCTGTAATTATATTTTTACATACTTTTTCCATAACTTTACACTTTCAACGAAAGGCTGATTTATAGTATTTTAAGACTTTAATGTTCACCTTGTTAGTAACTCTTTAGATTGTCACAATTTATAAGAAGCAATTAATGCAATAAACAAGATTTGATAAAATAAGATTCAGCAGGCAAGTGGGAACTTGATGTGTAGACACCTCCTCGTGGTGAGTTCTGGGTAATTTCGACTAGAATGCTTGTCAAAATTAGCAAAGATCTACACAAGCCGACCTCTTAAGTACATTTTAATTCATCTAGTGTCCTTGCTGTTGCCTACCCAGGCGATGACCTGGTTGCAAACGTAGCAGGTTTGACTTTCATCTACCACAGGTTGGCATTAATGAAATACTCTAGTGGCTGTCTTTGTAACTAATACCCCACTCCACATTTCGTCAATCTATCGTTCAAAAAAGTTGCGTGAGTGGTACGTTCTCCACAGAATTCCTGAGTAGCCTATTCGATTTCTTCGTTCATATGTTGTATTGTCAATCGTTGTGAGTTTTATTTATTTATTTATTTTATTTTACAGATCATACATAGTTCAGTACATATAACACTTTACATATGCATTGAAGGCATATATTCTAAATTACCTTAAAATTAAACTAAAAACTAATTCGGATGAGGAAATCTTTTCCAGACACCTTTAAAACCATCTATTTCGGCAAATTTGGTTGGGAATGCCTGGTATGGATATTTATTTTTAATCGGGTTCTATGGGGAGTTTTCGAGTCTGAAGTTGTCTGGGTGTGGAATTTGAAGTATATAGTGATAGAACTGGGTTGAGAGATATGTCATATGGTGTCGTAGGGAATCAATTTGAAATTCTTTGTGGAGCTGTGAGTTTGAGATAAACAAAGGAGCATTTGTGATAGTTCTAAGAACTTGTTTTGGACTATTTGGAGCTTGTTTAGGTTTGTTCTTGCAGCGGAGATCCAAACTGGACAGGCGTAAAGCAGGAGTGGTCTAATGATACTTTTATAGATGGATATGGCGGTTGGGAGTGGGAGGGGTGAGGATCGATTAATGATGGGTTTTAGTTGGTGTATCTTATTTTTTGCTTGCTGTATTTTACTATTGATGTGTTGATTCAGTTCAGTTTAGTATCAATGTTTAGCCCGAGATATTTGATGGTGCTATATGGAGAGAGCCAGTTAATGGGTTCATTATTTATTGTGAGCGGTGCTGGAGGTGTAAGGGTCTTAGAGTGAATATTTTAATTTTTAGCTGTTTTGGTTGGATTCAGTTTTATTTTTAAATATGCTAACTGTCTATGAGATTGAGATACAACTGAAGAGAATTTCTTATATTTACTAATGACTTACCGGCTAGGAAAATTGCAGTATCATCCGCGAATTGGGCTGTTTGTATGTTGTTTAATGTCAGGAGGTCGGATGCATATAAATTGAAAAGTGTATTGGATAGTGGCGATCCCTGTGGTAAGCCAGCACTTATTTGTCTTGGATTTGAATGATGACTGTTGACGGTGACTGAAAACGTTCTATTTCACGGTAGGAGGATATTATTAGTATGAGATAATATGAGGTACCTATCTTTTTAGTTTGTAAATCATTGCTTTGTGCCATACTCTATCATAGGCTAGGTGATGTCAATAAAAATCCGACTGTGTGCTTTTATTTTGAAAGCCTTGTGATATATTCTGATAGACGTAAACTATCGTTGTGAGTACTGAGTAATCTAAGGTTCCAACGATGCTCTTATCAGCGCCATTGTTAGTTTGGCCGATTTCGCGATAAATAATGGCAGAGATTTTTCTTCAAATTTCTTCAATGGATAGTGCTAATTGCAATGTTTACTATGACCTAAAGTCCATTTTGGTGTATTCTTTTGTATTTTGTAAAATTACACAAACATAATTTTTAAAATATCTCTCCGCCGCTAATATGACATTTTCTATCAACCTGTATACATTATTACATTTTTGGTGAAAGTGCTTTAAATGACTTCAAGAAGTTTTCGAAAATTCAATAGATTCCCGGGG
>CAXIVR010001793.1:0-17294 GCA_964035755.1 Teleogryllus oceanicus
ATTAATATACTTCCATGCAAATTTCAGCGTCGTAGGGCTAATAGTTTTAAAGATACAGCCGTTTAAAGATTCCAGAAGGATCGAAATGTTAAAAAAATCATAAAACCTCCTTCCTAACAGGAAATTTCATAGCGATTACAATAGTATTGATTATTTTTTCATCTAAGGCATTGAACTTTATAAAATCCTGAAAAATTCTTCAAAAATAAGTTTGAAACTTCGAAAATACAGCAGATTAGTAATATTCTGTCATGAAAAATAAGCTTCGTAGGGCGAATAGTTTAGGAGATACAGCCGTTTAAAGATTCCAGAAGGATCCAAATGTTCAAAAGTTCTGAATGGCTCCTTCCTAACTGGAAATTTCATAGCGATTACAATTGTATTGATTATTTTTCCATCTAAGTCTTTGAATTTTCAAAACATTAAAAATTCTTCAAAAATAAGTTTCAAGCTTCGAAAATAGAGCAGATTATTAATACTCTGCAATGAAGTTTCAGCGTCGTAGGGCTAATAGTTTAGGATATACAGCCGCTTAAATATTCCATAAGGATCGAAATGTCAAAAAGTTCTAAAAAGCTCCTTCCTAACTGGAAATTATATAGCGATTACAATAGTATCGATTATCTTCCATCTAAGGCATTAATTTTACAAAACAATGAAAACATCCTCAAAAAAGTTTGAAACGTCGAAAATAGGTCAGATTATTAATATTAAGCGTCGTAGGGCTAATACTTTAAGAGATAAAGGCTATTAAAGATTCCAGGAGGATCGTTATGTAAAAAGTTCTAAAAAGCTCCTTCCTAACTGGAAATTTCATAGTGATTACAATAGTATTGATTATTTTTCCATCTAAGGTTTTGAATTTAAAAAAATCATGAAAAATTCTTCAAAAAAAGGTTTGAAACTTCGAAATAAGGAACGATTATTAATATTCTGCCATGCAAATTTCAGCGTCGTAGGGCTAATATATTAGGAGATACAGCCGTTTAATGATTCCAGAGGATCGAAATGTTAAAAAGTTCCGAAAAGGTCCTTCCTAACTGAAAATTTATAGCGATTACAATAGTATTGATTTTTTCCATCTAAGGCTTTAAAATTTACAAAATCATGAGAAACTCTTAAAAATTAATTCGAAACTTCTAAAGAGAGCAGATTACTAATATTCTGCCATGCAAATCTCAGCGTCGTCGGGCAAATAGTTTTGGAGACACAGCCGTTTAAAGATTCCAAAAGGATCAAAATAATCAAAAGTACTGAAAAGCTCCTTCCTAACTAAAAATTTTATAGCGATTACAATAGTATTGATTATTTTTCCATCTAATGCTTTGAAATTCACAAAATCATTAAAAATTCTTTGACAATAGTTTAGAACTTCAAAAATAGGGCAGATTATTTTTATTTTGCCGTGCAAATTTCTGCGTCGTAGGGCTAATAGTTTATGAGATACAAGCGTTTAATGATTCCAGAAGGATCAAAAAGTTAAAAGTTCTGAAAAGCACCCTGCTAACTGGAAATTTCATAGCGATTACCATAGTATTGATTATTTTTCCATCTAAAGCTTCCAATTTTACAAAATCATGAAAAAATTTTTCAAAAATAAGTTTGAAACATCGAAAATATAGCAGATTTCTAATATTCTGCCATGCAAAATTCAGCGTCGTAGGTGTAATATTTAAAGAGATACAGCCGTTTAAAGATTCCAGAAGGATCGAAATGTTAAAAAGTTCTAAAAAGCTACTTCCTAACTGGAAATTTCGCAGCGATTACAATAGAATTGATTATTTTTCCATGTAAGACATTAAATTTTAAAAATCATGAAAATTTTTAAAAACAAGTTTAAAAATTCAAAAATAGAGCAGATTTCTAATATTCTGCCATGGAAATTTCAGCGTCGTAGAGCTAATATTTTAGAAGATACAGTCGTTTAAAGATTCCAGAAGGATCGAAATGTTAAAAAGTTCTAAAAAGCTCCTTCCTAACTGGAAACTTGCAGCGATTACAATAGTACTAATTATTTTTCAATCTAAGGCTTTGAATTTTACAAAATCATGAAAAATCTTCAAAAAAAGTTTGAAACTTCGAAAATAGAGCAGATTTCTAATATTCTGCCATGCAAATTTCAGCGTCGTAGGGCTAATATTTTAGGAGATACAGCCGTTTAAAGAATCCAGAAGGATCGAAATGTTAAAAGTTCCAAAAGTCCTTTTCTAAATGGAAACTTCGCAGCGATTACAATAGTATTAATTATTTTTCAATCTAAGGCTTTAAATTTTACTAAATCACGAAAAATTCTTCAAAAATAATTTTGAAACTTCGAAATAGAGCAGATTTCTAATATTCTGCCATGCAAATTTCAGCGTCGTAGGGCAAATTTTTATGAGATACCGCCGTTTAAAGATTCCAGAAGGATCGAAATGTTAAAAGTTCTAAAAGCTCTTCCTAACTGGAATTTCGCAGCGATTACAATAGTATTGATTATTTTTCCATCTAAGGCTTTGAATTTTACAAAATCATGAAAAATTCTTTCAAAAATAAGTTTGAAACTTCGAAAATAGAGCAGATTTCTAATATTCTGCCATGCAAATTTCAGCGTCGTAGGGCTAATATTTCAGAGATACAGCCGTTTAAAGATTCCAGAAGGATCAAAATGTTAAAAAGTTCTAAAAAGCTTCTTCCTAACTGGAAATTTTGCACTGATTACAATAGTATTTAAATTTTTTCCATCTAAGGCTTTGAATTTTACAAAATCATTAAAAATTCTTCAAAAATAAGTTTTAATCTTCGAAAATAGAGCAGATTTCTAATATTCTGCCATGCAAATTTCAGCGTCGTAGGGCGAATATTTTAGGAGATACAGCCGTTTAAAAATTCCAGATGGATCGAAATGTTAAAAACTCTAAAAGCTCCTTCTCACTGGAAATTTCGCAGCGATTACAATAGTATTGATTATTTTTCCATCTAAGGCTTTGAATTTTACTAAATCATGAAAAATTCTTCAAAAATAAGTTTAAACTTCGAAAATAGAGCAGATTTCTAATATTCTGCCATGCAAATTTCAGCGTCGTAGGGCTAATATTTTAGGAGATACAGCCGTTTAAAGATTCCATAAGGATCGAAATGTTAAAAAGTTCTAAAAAGTCCTTCCTAACTGGAAATTTCGCAGCGATTAGAATAGTATTATTATTTTTCCATCTAAGGCTTTGAATTTTACTAATTCATGAAAATTTCTTCAAAAATAAGTTTGAAACTTCGAAAATAGAGCAGATTTCTAATTTTCTGCCATGCAAATTTCAGCGTCGTAGGGCTAATATTTTAGGAGATACAGCCGTTTAAAGATTCCAGAAGGATCGAAATGTTAAAAGTTCTAAAAGCTCCTTCCTAACTGGAAATTTCGCAGCGATTACAATAGTATTAATTATTTTTCCATCTAAGGCTTTGAATTTTACAAAATCATGAAAAATTCTTCAAAAATAAGTTTGAAACTTCGAAAATAGAGCAGATTTCTAATATTCTGCCATGCAAATTTCAGCGTCGTAGGCTAATATTTCAGGAGATACAGCCGCTTAAATATTCCAAGGATCGAAATGTTAAAAGTTCTAAAAGCTCCTTCCTAACTGGAAATTTCGCAGCGATTACAATAGTATTAATTATTTTTCCATCTAAGGCTTTTAATTTTACAAAATCTGGAAAAATTCTTTAAAAATAAGTTTGAAACTTCGAAAATAGAGCAGATTTCTATTATTCAACCATGCAAATTTCAGCGTCGTAGGGCCAATAATTTAGGAGATACAGCCGTTTAAAAATTCCAGATGGATCGAAATAATAAAAAGTTCGAAAAAGCTCCTTCCTAACTGGAAATTTCGCAGCGATTACAATAGTATGAATTATTTTTCCCATCTAAACTTTGAATTTTACAAAATCATGAAAAACTCTTCAAAAATAAGTTTGAAACTTCGAAAATAGAGCAGATTTCTAATATTATGCCATGCAAATTTCAGCGTCGTAGAGCTAATAATTTAGGAGATACAGCCGTTTAAAGATTCCAGAAGGATCGAAATGTTAAAAAGTTCTAAAAAGCTCCTTCCTAACTGGAAATTTCGCAGCGATTACAATAGTATTTATTATTTTTCCATCTAAGGCCTTGAATTTTACAAAATCTTGAAAATTTTCAAAATTAAGTTGAAACTTCGAAAACAAAAGATTTCTAATATTCTGCCCTGCAAGTTTCAGCGTCGTAGGGCTAATATTTTAGGAGATACAGCCGTTTAAAAATTCCAGAAGGATCGAAATGTTAAAAAGTTCTAAAAAGCTCCTTCCTAACTGGAAATTTGCAGCGATTACAATAGTATGAATTATTTTTCCATCTAAGGCTTTGAATTTTACTAATTCATGAACATTTCTTCAAAAATAAGTTTGAAACTTCGAAAATAGAGCAGATTTCTATTATTCAACCATGCAAATTTCAGCGTCGTAGGGCCAATAATTTAGGAAAGCAGCCGTTTAAAGATTCCAGAAGGATCGAAATGTTAAAAGTTCTAAAAAACTCCTTCCTAACTGGAAATTTCGCAGCGATTACAATAGTATTGATTATTTTTCCATCTAAGGCTTTGAATTTTACAAAATCATAAAAATTCTTCAAAAAAAAGTTTGAAACTTGAAAACAGAGCAGATTTCTAATATTCTGCCATGCAAATTTCAGCGTCGTAGGGCTAATATTTTAGGAGTTACAGCCGTTTAAATATTCCAGAAGGATCGAAATGTTAAAAAGTTCTAATAGTATTATTTTTCCATCTAAGGCTTTGAATTTTACTAATTCATGAAAATTTCTTCAAAAATAAGTTTGAAACTTCGAAAATAGAGCAGATTTCTAATATTCTGCCATGCAAATTTCAGCGTCGTAGGGCTAATATTTTAGGAGATACGGCCGTTTAAATATTCCAGAAGGATCGAAATGTTAAAAAGTTCTAAAAAGCTCCTTCCTAACTGGAAATTTCGCAGCGATTACAATAGTATTAATTATTTTTCCATCTAAGGCTTTGAATTTTACTAATTCATGAAAATTTCTTCAAAAATAAATTTGAAACTTCGAAAATAGAGCAGATTTTTTTAGATTTCTGCCATGCAAATTTCAGCGTCGTAGGGCTAATATTTTAGGAGATATAGCCGCTTAAAGTTTCCAGAAGGATCGAAATGTTAAAAGTTCTAAAAGCTCCTTCCTAACTGGAAATTTCTGCAGCGATTACAATAGTATTAATTATTTTTCCATCTAAGGCTTTGAATTTTACAAAATCATGAAAAATTCTTCAAAAATAAGTTTGAAACTTCGAAAATAGAGCAGATTTCTAATATTCTGCCATGCAAATTTCAGCGTCGTAGGCTAATATTTTAGGAGATACAGTCGTTTAAAGATTCCAGAAGGATCGAAATGTTAAAAAGTTCTAAAATGCTCCTTCCTAACTGGAAAATTTGCAGCGATTACAATAGTATTTATAATTTTTCCATCTAAGGCTTTGAATTTTACAAAATCATGAAAAATTCTTCAAAAATAAGTTTGAAACTTCGAAAATAGAGCAGATTTCTAATATTCTGCCCTGCAAGTTTCAGCGTCGTAGGGCTAATATTTTAGGAGATACAGCCGTTTAAAGATTCCAGAAGGATCGAAATGTTAAAAAGTTCTAAAAAGCTCCTTCCTAACTGGAAATTTCCATGGGTTACAATAGTATTATTTTTCCATCTAAGGCTTAGAATTTTACTAATTCATGAAAATTTCTTCAAAAATTAAGTTTGAAACTTCGAAAATAGAGCAGATTTCTAATATTCTGCCATGCAAATTTCAGCGTCGTAGGGCTAATATTTTAGGAGATACGGCCGTTTAAATATTCCAGAAGGATCGAAATGTTAAAACGTTCTAAAAAGCTCCTTCCTAACTGGAAATTTCGCAGCGATTACAATAGTATTATTATTTTTCCATCTAAGGCTTTGAATTTTACAAAATCATGAAAAATTCTTTAAAAATAAGTTTGAAACTTCGAAAATAGAGCAGATTTCTAATATTCTGCCCTGCAAGTTTCAGCGTCGTAGGGCTAATATTTTAGGAGATACAGCCGTTTAAAAATTCCAGAAGGATCGAAATGTTAAAAAGTTCTAAAAAACTCCTTCCTAACTGGAAATTTCGCAGCGATTACAATAGTATTGATTATTTTTCCATCTAAGGCTTTGAATTTTACAAAATCATTAAAAAATTTTTCAAAAAAAAGTTTGAAACTTCGAAAACAGAGCAGATTTCTAATATTCTGCCATGCAAATTTCAGCGTCGTAGGGCTAATATTTTAGGAGTTACGGCCGTTTAAATATTCCCGAAGGATCGAAATGTTAAAAAGTTCTAAAAAACTCCTTCCTAACTGGAAATTTGGCAGCGATTACAATAGTATTAATTATTTTTCCATCTAAGGCTTTGAATTTTACTAATTCATGAAAATTTCTTCAAAATAAGTTATAAACTTCGAAAATAGAGCAGATTTTTTTAGATTTCTGCCATGCAAATTTCACGTCGTAGGCTAATAATATTTTAGGAGATATAGCCGCTAAAAATTCCAGAAGGATCGAAATGTGAAATAGTTCTAAAAGCTCCTTCCTAACTAGAAATTTCGCAGCGATTACAATAGTATTGATTATTTTTCAATCTAAGGCTTTGAATTTTACAAAATCATGGAAAATTCTTCAAAAATAAGTTTGAAACTTCGAAATAGAGCAGATTTCTAATATTCTGCCATGCAAATTTCAGCGACGTAGGGCTAATATTTTAGGAGATACAGCCGTTTAAAGATTCCAGAAGGATCGAAATGTTAAAAAGTTCTAAAAAGCTCCTTCCCAACTGGAAATTTCTGCAGCGATTACAATAGTATTAATTATTTTTCCATCTAAGGCTTTGAATTTTACAAAATCATGAAAATTCTTCAAAAATAAGTTTGAAACCGATAATAGAGCAAACTTCAAATTTCTGCCATGCAAATTTCAGCGTCGTAGGGCTAATATTTTAGGAGATACAGCCGTTTAAAGATTCCAGAAGGATCGAAATGTTAAAAAGTTCTAAAAAACTCCTTCCTAACTGGAAATTTCGCAGCGATTACAATAGTATTGATTATTTTTCCATCTAAGGCTTTGAATTTTACAAAATCATGAAAAATTCTTCAAAAATAAGTTTGAAACTTCGATAATAGAGCAAACTTTTAAAATTCTGCCATGCAAATTTCAGCGTCGTAGGGCTAATATTTTAGGAGATACAGCCGTTTTAATATTTCAGAAGGATCGAAATGTTAAAAGTTCTAAAAAGCTCCTTCCTAACTGGAAATTTCCATGCGATTACAATAGTATTATTTTTCCATCTAAGACTTTGAATTTTACAAAATCATGAAAAACTCTTCAAAAATAAGTTTGAAACTTCGAAAATAGAGCAGATTTCTAATATTCTGCCATGCAAATTTCAGCGTCGTAGGGCTAATATTTTAGGAGATACGGCCGTTTAAATATTCCAGAAGGATCGAAATGTTAAAAAGTTCTAAAAAGCTCCTTCCTAACTGGAAATTTCGCAGCGATTACAATAGTATTAATTATTTTTCCATCTAAGGCTTTGAATTTTACAAAATCATGAAAAATTCTTTAAAAATAAGTTTGAAACTTCGAAAATAGAGCAGATTTCTAATATTCTGCCACGCAAGTTTCAGCGTCGTAGGGCTAATATTTGAATCACTTACCCGTTTAAAAATTCCAGAAGGATCAAATGTTAAAAGTTCTAAAAGCTCCTTCCTAACTGGAAATTTCGCAGCGATTACAATAGTATTAATTATTTTTCCATCTAAGGCTTTGAATTTTACTAATTCATGAAAATTTCTTCAAAAATAAGTTTGAAACTTCGAAAATAGAGCAGATTTCTAATTTTCTGCCATGCAAATTTCAGCGTCGTAGGGCTAATATTTGAATCACTTACGCCTGTCCCATATGGATTATCGCCGGCAAAATAAATATTCGCAAACTCCAAGTAATTCACAACCAACTCCTGAAAACCATAACTAACGCCCCATGGTTCATTACAAATAATCCACAAGGAAATCAACATTGTATCATTAGATTACATCGCATACCTTGCTACAAACTTCTATCATATCATACACCAAATCCAGCACTCACCGAATACAGACTGCAAAAATCCAATCCATAAAACCAGAATTCAAAATAAATACACTTTCCATATCTTTCAAATCAAATTCGCTAACATAGAACCAGATTAGAGGACCCATAGTGGGCAACCTCCCCATTGTATAGTATGTAAGTTTAGAATAAGTTAGTAAGTAATAAAAATTACATATGTAAAGTTGAAATAACTACCTATGTATTTACCTTCAAAAAAAGGGAAAGTGTCCGGAGAGCAGGTGTGAAGATAGCAGGAGAGTGAGTCAGCAAGAATACAGGCAATTTCAAAAAACGATCATAGTAAATCAATTTGGGACGTTATCAGATCCGAGTAATAAAATAAATGCAAGCAATGCATTTTCAGGAGACGCGTGGTTGCCGTATTTTTCACGGACCCTCGCAATTGCGAACATTGAAACAGGGCTAGATACTTTCACTGTCCGGAATGTTTCTGAATTAGACGAACCTCTAACCTGGAATGAAGTAAATAGAGCAATTCTAGCCAATAAATATTAAGAAGGCAAGCGGGGCGGACGGCATTCCGACAAAATTTATTTCGAAATTGTGACACATAGACCCAGAGAGTATTCTGAATTTATTTAATGCAATTATTGATTTCTGATCGTATCCAGAAACGTGAAGTACAGCTATCCTCCAACCATTTTTTAAGAATAAAGGGGCTACGAAGTGCCCACAAAATTATCGCGGAATTAGTCTTTTACCAGCGCTGAGCAAACTGTTCTGTAAAATACTCAACGGGCGACTGAGCGAATGGGTGGAAAAGAACAGTAAAATATCAGAATTGCAGGTAAGCTTTAGGAGAGACTTCGCAACCTCACCAAATATTATGACATTAATGTAAGAATGGTATATGGAATGAGATGTATTGGCAAGGGTCAGAAGGCAGCTGAATGCTTTTGTATGATGAATCTTCCTTCTCCTCCATCGAGATTTACTAGTTTTAATAAGGAAATAGAAAAGAGTATTATGAATCTCAGTGAAGAGTCAATGAAACGTGCAGCTGTAGAAGCCATTGCAGAAAATGATGGGTCAATAGACATTGCAGTTGCTTTTGGCGGGGCATGGCAACGCAGAGGAGCAAAGGGAAGTGGGAATCGGAAATGTAAGGGCAGAGGCGTTGGTGCGGACGATCTTCTGTGACGCTGTTTGATTTCAGGTGCTGAGGCCAAACACGGGAAGGGGAATGCGTGACGACAGCGACAGGAAATAAATAATTTTAAAAAAATGTCGAATAGATTAGCATGTACTCGGCTTCTAACGGTAGGTTTTTCCCGCTTCAGTTTTTTTTCCTCAGCCGTACCTTATGGTCTCTTTTCCGCGGCTTTGATTCAATGGAGACCATTTGCGCTGAATATCAGAATTCGAAAGGTTAGAACGCGGTAGAATGTAGGTATTGTAATGGCTTAAAGGCCTTCGACCTAGCCACATAGCATCACGTTATCTAATTCGTCTGTAATAATTACCTATAAAATGAAATAAAAAATAATGCCAACATTATCCAAAGTCCTCGAAAAAGTTGTACGTCAACAAATAAACAAGTATCTCACCATAAATGATGTTCTCAATAATTTTCAATCTGGTTTTAGGGAAGGTAGAAGTACGCAAACGGCTTTGCTGCGGGTCACCGAAGACATTCCTCAATCTCTGGATGAAGGCAATATAACAACGCTAACGCTTTTAGATTTTAGCAAGGGCTTCGATTCAGTAGACCATGGCGTGCTTCTCGCAAAATGTAAATGTCTCGGTTTTTCTGATTCTACCTTATCGTCGATTTCAAGTTATTTTAGTAATAGACAACAGGTCGTAGTTGTAGAAAATACTTTCCCGTCACAAACTAGTTTCACGTGGAGTGCCACAGGGCTATGTACTTGGTCCCCTTTCTTCCTTATCTATATAAATGATATCCCGTAGGTGCTATCAAGGTGAAGTCAACATATGTATGAAGATGACTTACAGATCTACGTCAGCGGAAAACCTTTTGAAGCGGCCTATGTAATTCGTAAAACAAATCAGGGTTTAGCCTGTTTACTTGAATGGTCAGTGATAAACGGCCTCAAGCTAAATCCATTAAAATCTCAATCAAATATTAATGGCTCCTGTCGGTCCCATAAAGCACCTCAAAATCTAAATATTCCTCATATCGTACTGGATAACACTATAGTTCCTCTATGCTCTTAAGTTAAAAATCTCGGTCTGACCAATAAATTCCTAAATTGGGAACCCCATGTTCGGGTCACTTGCCGCAAAGTGTATGCTTCAATGTACTCACTCAAATGTGCTCATAAATACCTTCAACCAAAACCAAAGATCTAATAGTAAAATCCCTCTTGCTTCCCCTGCTTGATTACGGTGACATTGTGTACGATAACTAGCTAAAAGCAACACTTGTTTGTACAATAAATCTTACTTAGTAGCAACGACCAGAGAGTGGAATAGTAAATGTTAGGAAATGTAAAACACTGCGATCATTCAAAAAACATTTAAATACTCTTTTCCGAGCTGATATTATATGATGTGAAAGTGTGTACTAAATTTGTTCAAAATTGTAAGGTAAATCTAATATTTTAATCGCTTTTAACAGGTTTTCTCCATTTCATGTATTTTCATAAGTGAATTTTAAGTTAGATCAAAGTTGTAAGGTAAATGTAATTTTTATATGTATTTTTAGCAGTTTTTTCTTTTCTTTGACTTCTTCAGTTAGTTCTTAATTTAATTAACAATAGTATAATTAGTTTAAATTAAGTCTATTATAGGGTTAAAAGTTATTTGTTATTTACTAGTAGCTTCTAATTCATTATTGTTGAACTTGTCATGAGTAGGTGGGTCATGCGGTACTGCCCCACTTTTGGCCGTGTGCCAAGAATAGGGCAGTACCCGCATCTGATTCTGCCCCACTTTGGCCGTGCGCCAAGGGTGGGGCAGTATCCTGGCGGTGTGCCAAGGTGGGCCGTACCCGCATGTGTTTTGGGTGACGTCATCGCGTGGGCAGAACCCGCATGTGTTTTGGATAACGTCAGAGGGGTGGGGGTCTCGACTGACGTCTCGAATCCTCGAAACGAATATTTATACCAAACGGAGCAACAGCATTGCATCACCGCAAACAAGACATGTTTATTTCTATTGTATCGGGTCATTGGTCTTGAAGCCGGCGGTGTCTTACTCATACTCACATCTGTTTACATATCGAGCAGTCCATCACTCGTCACGTTTCATGCCAAGATGCAACACACACTATTTTTTGTATTTTTTTTACCATTGACCCCCGCAAACACTTTCACATCGTTCAAAAGGTGGGGGGTTCTCACGGAACTATATAAAGCAAAGCCTTGCACGCGAACTACACATCAGTTCTGTGCTGACGCTCACTGTGTGTGAATATGGCTCTTCAGAAAGTTCTGCCCCGGTGAGACTGAAAATCCACCGTTGACGAAGAAAATGAAAACAAGGTAAGATTAATAAGTGATTTGTTATAATTTATAAATATTTATCTTATATTTATATATTATCTTTTTGTCGCCATGAAAGGAAAAAGAATTATTAGAAAGAATATTATTGGAGCGGATGTTGCTGAAATTGACTTTGAGGAAGACGCTGGTGATATTCTCTCACAAATGGAGAATAACGAGGAAGAGGAGTACCGCCTTGCGCTTTCAACATCACAAATAGCGACAACTTCTCTGCCCCAAACTTCACACATGATAACTACTCCTTCATCACCAACAACGGTAATAGCTTCTCCATCATCACTAATAGCGACGACTTCTCACTCATCTTCCATCTGTTTCACCAACAATGATTATGATAGCGCGAGAGTCAGCTCCGAGATTAACAGACAACAATGAATGTCCATATTTTACCGCCAACGTATAACCAAAAAAATATATCTCAGACATACATAATAAAGTTACGCGTGAGGTTGCAAATTTTCCACCAACCAAAAATATAAAAAATATTTATATGATATGCATCTGCATTAATTATTGTATATATTTTACTAAATATTTTATTAATGCAATATTATTTTTTAAAAACATTTTTAAACACTTCATGCAAAATATTTTAAATCATATTTTAGTGTTAATTACTATTCTGAAATTTTTTGTTTATTGTTTTAATTTACAAAATTCATTGATGAGATTGGGGTTGAAACATTCCTTGCAGGGAAGCCCTTTGCATTTTATTTCGGCAAAAATTCTAACAAGGCATATGTGATTCTAATTTACCCAAAGCAAGATCTACTGAAACCAGAATGTTGGAAAAAAGTATACAACCTTGCTTTACAATATTTAAAAAATTAACAAATTTGTGAGAGAAATAATTGTTGAAATATTTTTTTAATTTATAGAAGTTCAGTACTTATGTAAAACAATACATGAATATTTAAACAATAAAACAATAGTTACTAAACAAAGACTTGAATTTATATTGAATTGCGAAATAGACGTGACCTGATTATTGTACCAGCGGACAAGGAAACGCTACGGCCATCATGAAAGCCTCAGATTACGACGAAAGGTGGATACCATCCTCTCTGACGACTCTACGTACACACTTCTGGAGCACAACCCTGTGACAAGGTGAGAAAGGAGACCGCCTCCCGGATTCGCGACTCCATTGCATAGAGACCACGAAGAAGTTGGCACTGTGTCGGAACAATTCGGCGACGCCCAGGTTTTACGGCCTTCCGAAAGTGCACAAGACCGACGTGCCGCTACGTCCTATCGTAAGCGCCATTAATTCTCCGACTCATTCTCTGGCGAGGCTCGTCGCTACCCATCTTGCGCCACTCGCCGAAGACATGCGTTACGCTGTGAGGAACTCTTCGCACTTCGTGGACATAATTAGAAAACAAAGCATGAATGACTTGCTGGTCAGCTTTGACGTGACGTCGCTGTTCACCAAAGTTCCGTGAACAAGGCCGTGGAAGTGTTGCGTCAAAAACTACAAGAACGGAGCCAGCCCACAGAATGGGCGGAACTGGCCGCCTTCTGCTTAAAGTCCACCTGCTTCCAGTACCAAGATCGATTCTACGCACAGGTGGAAAGTGCGGCTATGAGTTCACTGCTGTCACCCATTGCTGCCAATTTATTCATGGAAGCGTTTGAGACCGAGGCTCTTCGAGACGCCCTCACAAACCATCTCTCTGGATCCGCTATGTGGATGATACTTTGTATCATAGTTGTTTTGGCCACACGGACCGGAACTACTCCAAGAATTTCTACTGTATCTTAACAACATCCATCACAACATAAAGTTCACCATGGAGACCGAAGAAAACAACTGTCTGCCTTTCTTGGACGTTCTTGTCAGTAAGCGCGAAGATGGCACCTTGGGACACTGTCTACCGAAAGCCGACTCACACGGACAGATACCTCCACGCAGAGTCGCATCATCCATCCACAAAATTAGGCATATTAAAGACGTTAACTACACGAGCTATCAAGGTGTCGACGAGCGCTCGCTGCCTGATGAACTCCAAAAACTCGAGCGGACGATCAGGTCCAAACTGCCCGGCCAAAATCTGCAGGGCCAAAATCCGAACTGCGATCAGACGTGCGCTGACCTGTGCTACGGCCACTCCGTGGGTTGCGGCAACCCCGAAGGTCGTGGCATCCTAGACGGGCGTGGTGTCACCGAAGACGGCGGCAGCACTGAAGATCGATAGGCTACACGGACACGGAAAAGAGTGGGAGAATAAAATTAGCCGTGCTTCCTTACGTCCGCGGTGTCACCGACCGATTGGGAAAACTGCTCCGAAAAACAACATCCAGACGGTTTACACAGCTCCTGACAAGCTGCACAACGCCCTGGTACGCATCAAAGACGCGTCACCACCTCTCCAGTCAGCCGGTGTCTACGAAGTTCCTGCAGCTGTGGCAGGACGTACATCGGTGAGACCGGGCGCACTGTGTCGGAACGCCTTAGGAGCAGATCTCCCATTACAACAAGAACAATACCAACCGTTGCGCTATAGCACTCCACTCGAGGTTTCGGGACATGCCATCGAGTTCGACAAGACTCGGCTCCTGCACAAAGAAAACAGGTACTGGCCCAGGCGTTTCAAAGAAGCTTAGGAGATTAATAGACGGTCGCAAAACATCAACGCGGACGCCGGGCTCAACCTGAACCCGACCTGTAAATCGCTGCTCCCGCCAATCCGCGACTACGAGGAGCTGCCACACGCCGTCCGACCTCGAGAGCGCCCGGCGCGAGGCGCGGGTTGGCACAGACCACCAGCCAATCAGAGCGACCCTCCGCCAATCACGGCGCACCCACACCCGGCCGCCCAGGCCGGACAATATTAATACCCGACGCACAACATCGCGATGTCACACAAGACACAACACGACAAGAGTTCGAGCGTGGGTGTTGAAGTTAGCACCTCCGCTCCTTCCGCCCCGCTCCGAACGATTCGGCGCGTCGCGTCGTGAGGTCGCAGCGAAGCTCCCCCCGCGCCGAAAAGTGTGGCGTCGGCCGTGCCGCGCCTTTTGCCGCGCCGTTTTAACTACCTGCGCCGGCCCGAGTCGCGCGTTACTCGTGTGACTTATTCAAACTCGCATAAAGATTGCCTGTGCCCGGTTACAAATCTGAAAACCGTGTGCAAAAGTGGAATTAATATCTTTCACTGAAAAGAACAATGCCTGTTCGCCGGCAATGAACGCGGGTGAACAGAATACCCATCACCCTGCAGCCAGCCCGGTGCAGACGCGCCCCGCGCACCAGAAATCACATCGCTCGCCCCTCTCCGCGGCGAAATCGGTGCCGTGCCTGTCAGTACCTAGACAACAACCTGGGACACACCTGCCTGATAGCACGGAGCACCGATCCAGCCTCCAGGAGGAAATTCGCGCGCTGCGGCGAGCCGCAGCGGAGAAGCCGCCGCCAAACGCAGCGCAAGACACGCCCACACGCAGAACGAGATCGGCGAGTCTGTTCCGTGCGCCGCTGCCGCTGACGAACCTTCCCCCCGCCCCTGCACGCCTCAGCCCACATGCCAGTCGGACGAGTCCGCTAGCTCGCGCGAGACCAGCCCTATCAACATGCCCGGCCCGTCGCCCCCGCACGACGCCGCCCCGCATCGCCGCCTCCCGCCACCCCACCTCGCCGCCCCCGCCCCCCGCACCGTCACCTGCAGAAACCGCACCGGCAGTAATATCGCTCACGGAGCAGGAGCGAATGAAGGATGGGAGCTTGTCGGAAGGGCCTTCAGCGCTCCGACACCGCTCCCAACGCAAGCGTGGCTTCACCAGAACGCGCTTGCTATCTCAAATAGATACCAGGTACTAACGCCTCGGAGCTCCGCGCCCCAGAGCGCGCCGCGCACGCCCGCCCGCCGCCCGCCGGCCCTCTGCCGCCCCTCAGACCGCACGCGCCCCGCCTCCGCCCCCGCGATGAGTTGGGAAATATGTATCCAGATGCCAGTGGATACTCAGGCGATCTTAAATATCCTAAAGCCCAAACTTACAAAATGTTACGAGGCACGGTTACTCCGGCCTTTTTACCTTAAAACCCGCCTGCATCAAGGACCACAAACTATCATACAGGTCTTTGAAAAATGCAGAGTTTAAACAGGCACGCTCAATACTTTTCCGCCGGGCCACGGAGGCGCCGCACAAACTTGTGATCAGAGGACTGGACGGCGGCAATGATCTCAATTCCCTTAAGGAAGAGATCGAAGGGCACGGCGTCACGGTCCACTATATCTCCGAAATGAAGCGTCCCAGGATCGACATAGACGGCAAAAAGTCTTCGACCCGCTAGGTCTGTACCTAGTGGAACTGAACTTGCCCAGATCAACAAAGTTAAGACAATCAACGCCCTGCAAAACTTTTTGATAAGGTGGGAGGAATATAAGGGGCGGGCGCCGCACTGTAAACGGTCAACTACCGCAGTGCCCCGCGCTGCACGCGTACAGACGCACGCGCACGCCAACTCCAGGCAGCGCGCAACACGCGCTCAGTCGCCGACGCGCTCCGCCGGCAGAATACCTTCGCGGCGCCGCGCGCCGCCTAGTCACTGCCCGCGCACCGGGCTCATAGTTCGAGCGTGGGCGTCGAGTGACTGCACCTCCGCTCGAACCGCCCTCGCGTCGTGAGGTCGTCACGTCTAGGCGCGTCGCGTCGTGAGGTCGCAGCAAGCTCCTCCGCGCCAAAGAGTCGGCCCGTGCCGCGCCTTTCGCCGCGCCGTCCTAAGTGTACCTGCGCCGGCCCGAGTCGCGCGCTACGTGTGCGTTTTTGGCAAATGAGCAAAAACATTACCAGTGCTTACAAACAAAGATAAAAAATCGCTGTAAGGACTGGAGAAAATTATCTCCATCGAATCCGAAAATGCTTGCCCGCCGGAGATGAACGCGGGTGACCAATTTTCGCAACCTACTGCCAGCCCGGTCCAGACGCGCGCCCGCGCGCACCAGAAAGCCGGCAGATCCATCTCCCTCCCGCGGCGAAATCGGTGCCGCGCCTGCCAGTTCCTGGACGACGGATTGAGGCACACGTGCGTGATCGCTCGCCACAACGATCCGGCCCTCCAGGAGAGATAAACGCGCTGCGAGGCCGCAGCCGAGGAAGCCGCCGCCAAGCGCAGCACACGCGCCGCACTCCACGCGGCGCCTTCCACGCCCTGAGACGCCCGCCACGCCACCTGCAGCGGCTGACGCACCTGCAGAGGCGCCGTCCGCCGCCGCTGAACCCGACGTGCCCGCCGCGGCGCCTGCTCCGTCGCCCTCATCTTCACCCGCCCAATCATCATCTTCAACCGGTGAGTCTGTGGAGGGCGGAAACGCCGCGGAGGCGCGCATGCCTGGCCCCCCTTCCCCTTGCCAACCCTGCCAGTCAGACGCCCCCACAATGAGTGCCGCCGAGAGCGAAAACGCCCCCGCTAACACCTTCTCTGCCAACAACGACGACGGTGACGAAGGCTGGCAGCTCGTGGCGTCGCGCGCCTTCCTGCGTCGCCAGGAAAACCTAAACGCACAACTATATTCCGTGCCGGTGCGGAATCGTTACCAGCTTTAACACCGCGCCACTCCCCCGCCCTCAGGCTCCACCCGCACCGGCGCAGCAAAACGCTGCCGCCCCTCCGTG